>QFEX01004655.1:661-24038 GCA_003316505.1 Suillus alpinus
CCCCCCTAGATCTTCTATGTTTTTCTTGGAATTTCAGGACGTTATCAGGACCGGAAAAAATACGCGGATTTATTTCGGAGGCGGTCGATGGAAAGTCACGACTTGAGTATTCTGGTCTTCATGACTTCAAGATAGACGATCACACCGTCCATAGGCCTTCAGCATTTAAATTACCAGGCCCGCAAGGCATTGAAGGAGTACAAGGTGCTTTCACCTTTAGCATCACGAAACCAGCTGCACTCGGGCGAGGTTTCTTCCGTCTGACACAAGATGTCGATGGAAAGTGGAAGGCTTTAACTCTTTTCACAAATATGCAGGACCTCGTTGGGTACGAGGAGTCTTCCGCAGATCAACACGACCTATATGAGGGTCGAAAAATGACCTGGGAGGAGGATGTCGACGCAAATGTCCGTGCTATAGAGGCGGACCCCACTGTTTTAATCGGTGCAGTGCCGTTTTTCTTATAAATCGTGGTCGCTTGACGAGTCATCAAAAGTTGGTGGTGGACAATCCGGCCTTATGTCTGCAGCGCGGCTGCGTAGGTTGGGCATCCGTGCGCTCGTGATCGAAAAAAACGCGAGCGTCGGAGACTCCTGGCGACAACGGTATGTGCAAACACAGCGATAATATTTGCTGTATTAGTAAATGTATGTGAATCACAGGTACCCGAACCTTAAGCTGCATACTCCCGCGTATCAAAGCTCCAGTGCGTCTTATCATCTTTCTATACATAGGCGTGGGGCTAATTTTGCACAGTGCTTTACAGCCCCTATCCGTATGTGCCTTCCGCAGTTTAAAGCTATCGCATAGCTGAGTAATACTAGGACAAACTTCCCCAACTACATTCCTAAGGGAAAACTTGCCAATTTCCTGGAGTCATATGCTGTGAATCAGGAATTGTGTATCTGGCTCTCGAGTATCGTAGCCTCAACTCCAGTGTACGATTCTTCATCCGCAAGATGGACTGTCGAAGTACAGCGTGGAGACCAGAAAGTTATCCTCAACCCAAAGTACCTGGTACTTGCCACAGGAAGCGGGAGCCCTCGCATTCCTACTTGGAATGGAATGAACGAATTCCAAGGAGCCTTGTATCATTCCGATTTCCATCAAGATGCAGAGCAATTCCGAGGCAAACGCGTTGTCGTTGTGGGTGCGGTAAGTCATATGTGTGCATTTCATACTTGCGCGCGTACTCACGAGACCGTTAGGGCAACGCTGGTGGGGATATATGTCAAGATTTTGTCGCACATGGTGCTGCTGAGGTGCGTGTATGGATCGAAATATATCAATGTCATAATGACCTAAGGAAGAAAAGGTTACAATGGTCCAAAGAAGTGCCACATACGTCATGTCCATTAGTGCCGCAGAACAAACTCACTTCAAGTTACCTTTCCCTGACAGCAACCCTGTCGAGGAACTGGATTTCTTCCACAATTCAATGCCTATAGCCTTTCTCCTGCAGCTGATGAAAATAGGTGGGATACAATACGCGAAGATGCTCGACAAGGAACTCCACGAAGGTTTGCGCAAGGCTGGATTCAACTTAGCATGGGAACTTTCACCTGGTAGTGGCGAGGTCGGGTTGGAAGCATTTGTGTTTACTCGCCAGGCGTCAGGAACTAGTGCGTTCGGATTTGTTCCTGAGACGGGTGACATTCCAAACATCACATCACACAGTGCTTGACATTGGCTGTGGTAAGCTAATCGCCGAAGGCACAGTCAAGGTAGGACTTGCATTCATGGTCTGAGAGTTGTAGCTGACTGTTGCCATATACGTGTAGGTCAAGCAAGGCCAAGACATCAGTCACTTCGACAAAGACGGGATCATGTTTAAAGATGGCTCTAAGCTTTCAGCAGATGTTATCGTCCTAGCGTATGGTCTGACTAGTAGTCCTCGTCGACTTTTCTCACGCATGCCATTGCAGTACAGGAAATGAACCCGTCATGAAGACCACGAGAGCTCTTCTTGGCAACGAAATGACCGATCAACTTCCGCCTCAGGTGTGGGGCCTTGACTCGGAGGGAGAACTTAATCAAACATATCGACCCTCTGGACATCCGGGGCTTTGGTTTGCTGTCGGTCCATTTCCATTCTCTCGTTTCCTCAGTAAACACCTGGTGAGCTTCCTCTGTGTCTACATATCTTCTGATGAATGCGATAATACAGGGTCTCCAAATCTTGGCACGAGAGCTCGGGATGACATGATAAAAGGGGTGTTATCGTTATACATGATATATTGCAGGTCAGAATTACAGATACTGATGTTTTCTGACTACCATGGAACAATGAGAGAGGACCAGTCATGCAGAACAGGAGCTCGCTCTGTGCCAATCTGTCGCGTGATTTCATTCTGGCGACTGATACCCAAGACTTGGAATTCGCTGAGAAGTTGACCATCAAGGACAGACTTCGATAAAGGCTTAGACACGGCGTCATTTCGCACAATCCTAACAGGGCCATTTAATGAAGAGCCCAGTGCAAACACAAATCACTCACCGGTGGGCTTTTGGATTCAATCCAGCGGTGTGTTGCACATTTCGTGCCAGCTGCCCTTGCAAAAGTTGTAGCCGTTTGAAAACTGCTTCATCTACGGGTGTGAGGGTTGATAGGGATCCATCCGTAAATCCTGCCGATCGACTAAGATACACCATTGATGCAGACGGAATAGGAGCCTCACCAGATACCAGTTTTGCTTGAGGAACGAGTTGTTCGTCTTTCGTGCGCCGAGCAACCATGATGGTCGAGCGGCACTCTTTATGACCGTGGAACTCTGTGTGGCACAATAAATGCTGACCTCCTCGAGACTCGGGATCTTTCAATCAAAACCAGGATTATCAGATTACAGTTTCATCGTGTCATGACCAGGGCGACTCACCGGAAGGGTCATATGAAAATAGCCTCAGGACCCCCTCGTCGTCTTCGCTGGCAATGGCCAAATCTCCCCCAGCAAAGAAGAAGTCCACAGTTGTGGCATGCCTCTGTCGGACGTCCTTGGCGAGTGTGACGAGTTTATACGGATCCTCCTACAAAATGTTTGTTCATAAGAGATGCATAGAATAGACGCAAACGTCGCACTTGGAAAGCCACCAGCCAGACACTCTTCACGGCATCTCCGATCAAGAGTAGATTCTTCATTGAGCGTAGCGATGTTACGTAGACGCCAACATCAAGGAAGGCAACGCCAACCAGGCGTTCATCCAGATCAAGAGCACGAACGAAAATCTGTAGGAACTATCAACGTTGCATACTGAGCAGTGAAGATAATTGTTTACCTTCTGGCCCATAGAAGACACAAGATAACCATTTATGCCGCACACAGCTGTGACGGGGCCTTTCGCGTCGTCCCTTACTCGCAGCTTCAATTTGTACCATCTTTTTGGTGTCCAATTAGGATCGGAAACGACTTCAACAACCTCGAAGATGTATGTCTGGTATCATGAATAAACTGGACGAAGTGCATGGTGATGGCATAACATACCGCTCCCTTTACAGCCAAATCTTCTCCTCGGTTGATGGTTATTCCCACAGCAATGAAATCCTTGCTCCCACTGTCCGTGCTTGTTGTTTCAAGGGAAACACAAGTTAGGCTGTTGATAGATTCATTGGGCGCGAATTCGTAACTGGCGGATATATCAATACCGCTCCCGATTGCAATCAAAAGCAAACGCACCCATCCATTGTAACCCAATGTTCTGGCGAGATCAGCTCAAGCGTCGAGGAGTCGGTATAAGGGAAGGAAACACCATTCCCTGAAATGATTGTTAGATAAAGATACCTTGGGCATGAGATTAGGACACAAACCATCAGGCTCCCAAATGATGCTACCGTCTTCGTCATAGGAAGCAAAACGGGCTGGTAATGAAGAAGCGGCCACTATCAACGAGGCCGATTGTTCGAATACAATGTTGGAGTATGCACGAGATCGAGGAATGCTGCGGTACGGTAAACAACTGTCAAGTTGGACCTCTGGAGCCCATTCAAGGAGAGTGGGACCCTATGTGCATGAACGGGTGAGTGTCTTGACTTTTCAGCTTACAGCACACAAACCTCGTCAGAATACAGGAGAAAATCTCCCTTGGACTCCCAAAGAGAACACGCAGTGAATGCGTGAACTTGCAGCTGCTTCCATATCCTACGTGCAAAGTAACTCTCCGTCATTGTGTCCCATTGATGAGAGCATACATCGGACCTCGCGAGAGCAAATTCATATATCCATGATGACCGGCATGAGCTCGCTAGGGACAGGGACGCGAACATCACGCCAATTGTCTTTGATCTGCATGTCACGGAATACGACAGAAAAGCGATTGACATGGATGACAAGGCTTGATAGGTCTGGTGGTCCTGGATTTTCTTCTGAGAATGTGTATCTGATTGTCAAGGGTTGTCTTGAAACTTAGTCGATTGTGGAGGGCTCCTTTGATGGGTATAACATGTGGTAGACAGTTTTCATGACCCGGAATACGTTCATCTGCATTGGATGGACATGATGTTCCTTGTCTGGAGAGAAGATTAACCAGGCAGAGCAGGTGGAAAGACGACAAGAACTCCTTGTAAGGAGAGGGGGTATTGTCAGGGATCCATTTAAACTCCGCCCGAAGCCAGTCGCCGAAAGCCCTAGACTGGGGCCAGGTGAAATTGACGCGGTCCTGCCGCGCCTGCCGTGGTCGTGACGCGCCTGTGACGCGGCACTGTGACAAATCCTAGGGCGTATAGTATGTTCAAATACTATCTTGTATCCCTCGAAACGTATTCTGTCCAACTGCGTACGGGCCCTGGAGTGGTGAAATTTACCTCTCGCTACATTTACAGTGCTTGTCCTCCAGGTGAGGCCTCATCCCCACCTTGTTGAGCCTCGTTTGAGCCCTATGCTGCTTACAGACAGCATGTCGAGCCCAAACCATGACATGTTGAGCCCCTACCGTGCCGTGTCAAATGCCACTCGTACCACGATAACTTTTCTTTAACATCTTCGCAGCCTCAACCCCAGACTTGTCTATGCCGTGTCAAACATAGCACATGCCGCGTCGAGTGCCGCGTCAAAACTCATCCATGCCGCGTCAGTGCCTCGTCACTGCCGCGTCACACCTATCACATGCCGCGTCAAGCCTCCTGTGCGCGTCAGCACTTCACATCTGTCTAGCTTAGGTATATCGTCAATCTATCATACTAATTTATTTTAATTATGTTGAGCTCTGCCGAAACACAGCAGGATTCGGATGACGGACCGAGTGCGACGTATGAGATGTCAAACTGATATTGCGAGCGCACCCAAACTGTAGAACGGACGCGACGCAATGACGTCGGCTGAGCAATCTCATATGCAAAGTGTCACTTCCTAGGATACACTTATTTCTCTATCACTATGCTAACCTACTATAAAGCTACAAGTTTTCCTCATGACCATCTCAGTCCGCTACCACAAGACTGAGATGTGAGTCGCTATTTTTCCCGTCTCAGAAAAGAGCTAATATACCAGTAGATACATTTGTTTAAAGGTACAGCACTAGTACTACATGAGTCCGCTACCACGAGACTGAGATATACATTTGTTTAAAGCTCATCCTCGTCTACCCTAAGCCTCTCATTGCGAGAAATTAGATGTCATACAAGTAACAATGTAGTTGTCCATAGGCAATAATAAATTGTTGCAGACGTAGACCTCGAGTGCCTGACCACACTAGAAACAAGGATGTTTGAGGATTCCAAAGAAGCAGGACCTGCAGGCAACCAGCAGTGGGGTTTGGATGCTGGTCAACATCATAGGCGCTGGAACGTGTATCTCCATCAGTAAACCGATGAGTCCTTGATATTGTACCCGTGTGAACTGTAGAAGTGTAGAGTTCTGCTCCTGCTAAAAATTATCATTTATACTATAAGAAATTTTATTTGTAGATACATAGCCCACAAATCTAGAGTAACATGAGCAGTGCACGACAAGGTTATGATGTTCCTCCATTGCAGCCAACGAGGGGTGGTAGCTTGATTATGCCAAATATTTTGAGCATTGCCATTTTGCCTTGCTTACACTTTGCACTACAACCTTATTCAAGACATTCTTGTGGGAGGTACCTTTGGCACTCGTCAACGAATGTAAAATAGCATGAGATTTCGTAACAAAGTCCTGACCTGCGGCCATGAAGACCAACAAGGGACGACAGCGCACACCTCTCGACCTATTTCATGGCTCTCGTTTTTCGTCGTTTATGCATTGAACTAAACTGCTATTCAACATCTTCCCGTAAGAAGAGCCTTTAGCACTTGTCAATGAATCTAGAATAGCATTACAATTCACAACAAAATCGCGACCTGTCGCCATTGCAGTATGCAAGGGACGATATTGTACTCCTCTCAACCTATTTGATGGCTCTCGTTTTTTGTTGTTTATGTGTTGGATCAAACTGCTATTCAACATCTTCCCGTAAGAAGAGCCTTCTGCGCTTGTTCAACAAATCTAGAATAGCATGAGAGTTCGTGAAATAATTGTGACCTACCGCCCATCACAGTTGGCAAGGGACGATATTGCACTCTCGGCCGTGTTGATTATTATTTCCCTCCAGAATTTGACCATTGACCTTGCTGCAACGCCGATTTGCACCGAGGTCTCTGCAACGACATGAGCACACTTTCCACCACCTGTACCTGCATCCTGCTCACTTGTGTCGTTCAACGGAACATTCTATTACTCCTGACGCACAGCTCATTCACGCTTAATGCCTCTCAGAACAATATATGAGAGTCCACTGCGTCCTCGAATTCGAACTCCACCTTTGGCACTCCCGTTTCCTCTGCGTCTGTCCTCCTTGTGCAGATCCTCCACATTGACCTTCGAAATTTTGGTTCAACAAGATCACGTGACTGGCGGATCAACACAAACAACACGTCAATAATCCCATCATGTGATCCCACTTATCACTGTGGACATGTACAAGCAGATCTTCCTGCAGTCCGTCTATCAGATTGTCGTCATCTGTTACGCGAACAGTAACTGGAATAGACACAAGCACGAGACTTGGTGCGAGTGTTAATCGGTGTCGGTGGAGCGTCAGTATACCCGGTAGCCTAAGCCGTCGGGTTATGACAGAAGGGGAGGTAAGCTTCTAAGGCGTGCAGCCGAAGAAGGGTTTCGTATTCAACGGTTAAGTCTAGACGAGAGGTCGGTACGACTCGATGGCACGCGTGTCAAAGAGAAAGAGGATATCAACTCGAGGATAGCGATCCAAGAGAAAGGGTGTCGTTATCAGAGAAACTCAAGTGCGCACACAAGAGGATCAAGTCAAGGTAGATCAGGTAAGATCCAGTAGAATCAAGTTAAGGTGTAAAGTACAAATGGATCGACTACTTATAGGAAAGTAAAGAGTTCAGGGTAGGTCAAAGAAGTCATACATGTGGTAGTCGCATTGTCAGGGTCCAAGGGTCTCAGGGTTAATGGGGATCAGGAAGTAAGGGTCCATGGGAGTCAGGGTCAACAGGGATCAGGAAGTAAGGGTCCATGGGAGTCAGGATCAACGGAGATGACAGATGTGCGTCAAGCATCATGGTGAGTCGTGAAGAGGTGAAAGTGTGACTTGGTGACGATGTGAAAGGGTGAAAGGTTGGAAAAAAGGGTGGGGGCCGTATGTTACTGTAACAATAGCTGGCTCTCCTGACACAATCTGTTGATTGACTGGGTTAAGGGCAGCATCAAATTCCAGACGATTCCACATGGAATGCCATCAACCCCTCTAACATCACCTTGTCTGCTTCTGACGGAAAACCCTCTCCCAGCTCTGCTGAATACCCCCACTGATAAAACTGCTCCCCATATATCTCTAGTCAATGCAGTTGCCTTTTTCTGGGCCTGTAAACTTGAGGGGTTGGTCCAGTTCAGCATTTACCTCTGTCCCACTGGTGTCGATCTCTGCTCCACCACACTCTCCTCAGATCCCCCAAACCTTTCAGGGGTCCCACCAGATTATCACGAGTTTGTGGATGTCTTCAATAAAGGCACAGCCAGCCAACTTCCTCCTCACCGCCCTTATGGTCTTCCCCTCATTGCTGACCTTCTATATTCTCTGAGCTGTGAAAAAGTTTACACCAAAATGGATCTGTGCTCTGCTTATCACCTTGTCCATATGGCAGAAGGAGACGAGTGGAAGACCGCTTTCTGCACCCACTACAGCTCCTATGAATGGTTGGTTGTGCCTGAGGGACTCACCAATGCCCCAGTGGCTTTCCAGTGCTTCATCAATACCATTTTGACCAATCTGCTAGATGTGTACGTTATTGTATATCTTGATGCCATCCTAATTTACTCCCAAGACCTTGCATCCCATAAACAAGATCTATTGCTTCAGGAATTGTAGCTTTCAAGGTACCGTCAAATAACTGAAGCAGAAGTGGAGGGATTGTATAGGTGATGTTGTAGTTTACTCATATGATCATACACTTTTATAAGAAAATCAGACAATCACTTTTCCTCTATAAGGCCAAAGATAACAATATGATCCTGTATAGCAGTGTTGTGCTAGTTCTTGTGATTATGTGCTATATATCATGATATGTGGCCTTCTACTTTCTTCACCAGTTCACTGATGTATATTGCATCCATGCCTACATTACTGGGCATCTCCTCCAGTGCTCTTCGCTCTCTTGTTGTCTGCCAGTGGCTCAAAATCCAGACTTTCTCCCCGACCTACCTCCTGCAAACACCGCAGAGCTTGCTTATGCTTCAACCTCCCTAATCCTCTCTTGGTCATGCCCCCATCATTTGATCTACCATCTGCGGTTGTGGCATCATCAATAACCACCTCAGACAAGAACTGGGTCCTGTCCTCATCCTCTGCTTCGACATTCTTTGGAAGTGCCAAGAGATCTGAGTACAAGTCCAGGGCTTTGAGATCAGCTTGAGCAGCTAAGATTCTCGTTATAGTTGAGTCTGAAGTAGAAATGATACAAAGATTTACCGGGCAGGGTGCAGGAGTTAAGTGTCAAGGCCAATGGTGAAGGATGGCTTGCAGGGAACTGTTAAGAATAGCACCGTGAGTGACCAGTCGGTTAGGTAAGAGAGAAAGTAGGTAACATTGTCTAGTGTCCACCGTCGTACTTCGACCAAATTCGAGTCACCACCTTCGCCCTTACTACTCCAGCTTCCTTGTGAAGACCAGTCAGCATCGAGTAAAACCCAAACAGACCCGTCGTCTTCCAGAGTGAAGTCAATGATAGGTTTATAAAATGGCTCGTGCCGTATACAAGGCTCAGAGTTGTCGTCCATTGAAAACCAGAAGATAGCAGTGGCTCTGTCGGATATCATTAGCTGACAATATATGCGATATACAACACTTACCCGACTACACTAAACACGATTCTTGGCGCTAGTGAGGGTATAGATGCCACCCTGTGCACCACAAACACGACCTCGCTTTGCTCTGTCGTCGCTTCTCCGGGTCGTCCTTCAGGCATTGTAGCATCTTGGCTTTCTTCCGCGTCCCCGTCGTCAGCATTTTGTTTTTCTTGGCGTTTCCCTTTACTTTTTCTTCGTCCTCTGTTTCCTTCGGTGGGCTCTATATCCTTGGCTTCATCCTTCCAATCCCTCCTCTTTTTAGGCGCCTTTACCGCAATGAAGGGTTGAACGGCAGAAAAGACATCAATATTACGTAGTAGTTTCCCGCTCATCCAATCCCATAGTTTTAACACGGAATCTCCACCACCAGAGATGAGCGTCTCTGGAGAGAATGAAGGAATATGAATAGCAGAAACGTATCTGAATCATGTGGTATTAGCGTTCCCGAGCTCAGGGAGAACAAGGCTTCGCACTTTTGGTGACCGAGGCAGTAGCTCTCGATCGTATATCCTTGTGGGTACCAGCTAACTCTGATATGTTCGTCCCTATCGGCGGTCACGATGTACTGCTCGTCGGCGGTCAGGAGAAATGAAGTCAGGAGAGAGGCGTGACCAAGAATGAGTTCCCCGCCAGAGGGATTTTCATGAGATGCTAAAGCGTCGCGCGTGTATCCACTGGACGATCCATTTGACTCAGAGTTTGGGTGCAGCTGATAACTAGGGCATGACAAGTTACTGCGGGATGTTGTTTGATGTCGAACATTCCTACCGGAATATGTCACCGAACTTGTCTGCAACGAGTATGTCGTTGTTGTCCACAAAATTAATATATGTTGGCTTCTTCGGCAGCCCTCTGCGCTGCCTTGAGGATAGCGAAAGGTTGGACCGTTAGATGCACGTACCTTGAACCGAGGAGTTTTAGACCATTGACTTCCCATGTCTTGAGCTTTTTATCGTCCCCTGAAGTTGCGAGATACTTTCCGCAATCACTCAATGCGGTACAACGGATGGGCCCCGATGCGATTTGATCTTCCTCACATCTCGCGGTTGAATGTAGGACATTGCCCGTGCTGAACAGTAGTGAGTGTCGGAATACAAACAAGAAAGAAACCTGCTACTTAGTGTCAAGGACTTGTATGTGAGGTCCTGCGATGACGACAGTGCGCTCTGATTGCCAAAATAAACGGGTGTAAGGGTATCGAGACATATCGAACGTTGAAGATTATCGGTCCAAGTAGGAGCATCCGAGTACCGACGGCGGCCCGACATCATGTACTTCAAATTTCTTCAACCATCACCGACTCCGACTCAACTAGCGTCTTCCGTCTGCCTTACTGAAGACTGCGACTGACTTTGAGGGTGTCGTCGTTGCGAATCATGCATACCACGATTCCAATTACTTCTCGTCCATTGGACCTAGTCTACTTCGCCTTTTTCCTGGTGCGTCAAGTCGGCAGATTCAGCTAGTAGAATCTTACCCACTTGTCGGAAACAGGTCCATATACCCGCAACTCTGCTCATTGACCTGCAAGCCCTGTATCCTCCTTCGTTAACACCGTATTTCATACGCGCTCTCCCGCAATTCTATGTGCAAATGTCGAACGACCCGTTGATTGGAAGCGTCTTGGGCATGTTGGGAGATAGCAAGCCTTTCATTTGGTTCAAGACCTTCCTTGCAGTAGAAGCGTACGATTGTCTCCGACTAAATATTGTTCCACATCCTAAACCGTATCCGCCTAGTCTCTTTCAACTTCCTGTCTTCGTGCTCGGAGCACGAGGCCTTTGGCGAGGTGAGACACCCCTGTGTTCTATCTGCTTAGAACGTGAATATCTAATGAGCAATCAGATTCGCGATCCATCTATGTGCTTCTCCTCATCTACGCCGCATCTACCACCACCACAACTTTACCGTGTCTGTCTGTCTTGCTGACGACACCTACAACCAGTGCGCAGACCATAGCTGACAAAGTAGTCTCTGTAACGACCTTTCAACGCTTCCTGCTGTTATCGAGCTACATTCCATTCTTCGTGATACCCTTCATTATGACGGTCGATATGGCTTCCCGCCTATCAAACCTGATCACGATGGGGACAGACGCCGCTGATGACAAGAAGTCGTCTTAATGCCATCATGATGCAGTCCCTTGAAGGTTTCCTTTCAAACCAGAACCTTTGTGTATTCTC
Organism: Suillus alpinus; assembly: GCA_003316505.1. Lineage (NCBI taxonomy): Eukaryota > Fungi > Basidiomycota > Agaricomycetes > Boletales > Suillaceae > Suillus > Suillus alpinus. The sequence continues at coordinate 12,168 of QFEX01004655.1, forward strand.
TTTCCACTGACTTCAGTCCACCGCTGGGTATATTTGAAGTGTGAATTTAGAATAAGTGCAGATTCGATTTGAGCTTGATACAGCGGTCCTTGAGAGGTCCCCCCGTCATACGACTTTTGCTCGTGAGCGGTCGCTTTCACCTGTCAAAAGTTGGTGAAAAGCGCAGCTCAAAAGATAAGCATCGACTTCATCGGTTCAACGTCGTGGCCAGTAAGTACTCAGTGACTGGAGTCTGGATATTGAGTGATCGACGCCGAGGTGCCGATGGAGTTGTGTGGCTTATTGCCTATACAGTTTATCGAATATTTCCCACGATCCATCACCGGCTGTACTCAAGATATTGGGAGTCTCGTCTAGCACTTCCCCCTCGCGTCAAGACCTCTGCTCCTCAATATGGTGGGTGCTATCACCCCGAACCATGTTTTTATGCTAACCATAACCCGCATTCCAGACCAAACGCACACGCAAAGTTGGTGTCACCGGAAAATACGGCACTGTGCGTATACTATCCTATTCTGTTGCAGGAGGACAGCTGTCTCAGATGTGTTCATTGTAGCGTTATGGTGCTTCCCTGCGTAAGCAGGTGAAAAAGGTGCGTTATTCACCCCAAGATCATGCCATCTGCTGACCTGCGATCTTCAGATGGAAATCACTCAACACGCTCGGTACACCTGCACCTTCTGCGGCAAGGTCAGTGAATGATCTAATGGGCGTATGTGCGCAGTCATTCTCATTCCATCACAGGACTCCGTGAAGCGTACCGCTGTTGGTATCTGGCATTGCAACTCTTGCAAAAAGACGATCGCTGGCGGTGCATGGACAGTATCGACAACTGCAGCTGCTACCGTACGGAGGTGAGCCATCCCCATTCACATTGTTGGATGTCGAGTCTGACTATTTACCTAGCACTGTCCGTCGTCTGCGGGAGTTGACGGAGGCATAGATAAAATCTCATGGGTTCTTTTGCCATGCTTTTCCTCGCTTTGTTACATATTTCTCGATCCAATGACTATGAGCCTCATGATGCACACTATCCCCCTAAACACATGGATGAAAGCTTTGCTTCAAATCATTTCCGAGGACTGTTGAATGTAGTGGAATCATCAATCTTGTAAATGGAGTTTGCAGAGTTGCTATTGAAGAATCAAGAAATTGTATACATGTGCCGAAGTGATATGTAAATCAACAAGAGATGATAATAAGATCACGTCAATGGACCGTCGTCTGAACCGTCTACTTCTTCGTTGGGGCTTAAGCCCTCTTCCTCACCATTGTCATCCTCTTCTTCGTCATCGTCATCATCATCGCTTTCTTCCTCACTTTCATTGAACATAAGAGAAATATACTCATCCCCGAGCCGGGCATCCTCGACTGGGACATGCTGTGAACTCAGAACATTGTCAGAGCTAGTATCAGAATCAGGAATGACAGCGGAAGACGTTGCAGCAGCAACACCCGGAGTCAATGAGGCTGTTGGCACTGGAGGCTTGCGGTTGCGGTTGGCGCGAATGACGTGCGGAAGCTTGCATCCCTTTGTCGAGCAGATTCCTTTCTCAGCAAAGTCTGGGCACTCTCTGACATGTTGCATCTCGCAGTCGAAGCCCTTGGCGCAGTAACCAAGTACTGCGAAGTCGCGACACACGCCGTGCCGCTGTCCCACACGGACGTGCGGGAAGGGACAGTTTTCTCGAGTGCATCGTCCGTTGTTGGCAAAATGCACACAGAGAGGCGTCCGTTCAGGGGTCGGGTCATGTGAGAGGTTACAGGTTTCAACAGTGCTGGAGCAGTTGCCATGCAAAAAGTTCCAGCAGATGGCGATCTTGTTGGGGTCATGCTGATACATGCAAGTTAGACCGCGGCTGCAGGCACCTATTGCAGCACGAGCATTGGGCGAATATAAATTTAGCAAAGATACTGTGAAAACAGGAGGCTGACCACGCACCTGTAGTTGTGAACCGAGGGCAGGGTTTGTCAAGGTATTTCATGCGCTTGTTCCTACGTCTAGTAGATGTCATCAGGTTGAATCTGTAGCAGAAACTTGATCGGTGGACGGACTGTTGAGAACCTCGGGTGTTATCGAGAGTCATGTTCCGGTTTCTTGGCCGACGTTGACGAGCCCGCGATGAGACCTTGGGCTTGTATGCACGGCCAGCCGGGACCAAGTGCCCTGTGGTTGTCCTGGAAAAATCTACTTGCTGAGGAATTGGCCGAAGTAGAGCCTTGGGTGGAGCAGATGGTGGCTTAGGCACTGTAATCAAACGGCACGCGGTTACAAAAAAATAGAACTACCCCGCAACCAAATATTGATTAAGAAAAACACTCACAATCCTTGCGCACGAGAGATCTAGTTGATGATTCGAAAGTCACGCCATCGATAACAACGTCACGGGTAGACGAGGCCTGAGGTGGATGAGATAATCTTGTGGGCGGGCGGATATACTTTGTTGCTGGTTTCTGATATTCGGAGGGTCTATAAGATGCTGGCGATTTGTACTTTGGATTGAAATATGCGTTGCTCCTGGGGGCTGAGAAGGATCCCTGAGTGGATTTATGTTGATTGATGGCGCCTAAGTGACTTGTTAGATATAATACCCGATATAACAAAGCAAGATGACCTGTTAGTCGAGCGATTTCTTCCTTGAGCGCTGTGTCCGATGTCGAGGCCATGATGGGTGTCGAAGAAGAAGTGTGTGTTGTTGGTCAGCGCTAGCACCGAATGATGATTCACCAAACACCACGACAAACATAAGTACATACAGCTTCCTCTACCGGCGTACAAAGCAACCTTTAGCTAGATGATCTAGGGCACGACAATGACTCGATACAAACGGCCTAAACAGCAGTCTTGCAAGGTGCCATTGCCGCGGATGAGGCCTTTATTTTTCTTGGGCCTGTTCGCTGCAACATTGTGGTTCTGGATACCCAAACGTTCTAAACTAGATGCGTCGGACAATGTCAGCGATTCTCTGCGCACGCCATTGAACTTTTCTACACCACCCATCGAAAACCACTCTCTGACAGCGGTGCTACCAATTCTTTCAAATTCTTTTGAAGCTCTCGAAGCTTTGTTGTCCCCGTTTCTCGTTCCTTCCGACACCATTCAAGAAGTCATCTTGATCTGTCCACAAAAAATCCTTTCAGATGCGCGACGGGTACTCAAGAAGATCCTATCACACAGTGACACCGTTGACCACCCCAACTTTTCGCTGCTACCCTATGCGAGTTCTGCCTTCTACAACAGCACACTTATAAGTGCTGTGTCTCGAGTTAGAACGGAATGGGTTCTTGTTCTCGATAACCATGGTTTACAAGGCCTCGGCAGTGGACAGCGAGCTTATCTACTCAGCCCACTATTCATTTCCCTACCAGTCGGACCTAATGGCTTCCTCCGGTTTCCCGCCAATGCTAGCCGTATACTTGCGATTAGCGATCTCGAGCCCGCCGATTTTCTCATCCCACCCTTCGTGGCACCGGCCCATCTTTTCCCTCGCATTTTTTCACATCTCGCCGATTCTGATCCTTGGGTAGCTTTTGGCGTGCACGTTGCGAAGACCCATCTCGAGATGATAGGAGGGTTGGTTCTTCCATCCGACGTCAGCAGCCTCAATTGTTGCGAACAAAATTATCTCCTTCCGTCCATCGAAAATACTCAGGTAGTGCACAACCCGAAAGCAATTCTATCAGCGGACGACGATGATCGTACGCCAAAACAGCCAGCATCAGCTTCGGGTCATCTCGTTCTGGTTGTTCCTCATTTAGAAGATCTCCATGCTTTCATGCCTGTTGTTTGCAGACTCCAGTCCGTTGGTCATACTGTTTCGGTCTTACTGTACCAGGCGTCATCGAGCGATGTCATGTATTGTTCTTCTGAGGACTGCACTCTCCAGTGCTCAACGCTTTCTCACACCACTCCGACCTTCGATACTTGGCTAGAATCTCTGGATGCCTCGCCCGATGTTGTCTTCGCTTTGGATATTCAAGATTTTTTGTCTATCACTCTCACCATGGTTCTTCTATACGAGCCCTACCGTAAAACCACGCTAATTCGATTGCCTCGAGTTGACATACCGTACTCCGATTGGATTGGCTCGCTCACCCTTCGTGAACTTCGCAGTCAGTCATGGGCATCATTTTTAATAAGACGTTATCTAACTGGGAGCAGACTGGAACGTACCCGAAATCACCATTAGCGTCATAACCGATCATAGACCTCACTCTTTGCAACGGCTGCTGATGTCCTTGGCCCATGCTCGGTATTTTGGAGAAAGACTCGGACTGCGTATCAATCTCGAACAAACTGCCGACCTCGAAACCTTGAGAGTCCTACAAGACTTTGAATGGCGTCATGGCGATGTCTTTGTCCACCACAGGGTCATACATGGCGGTCTCCTCCCTGCCGTCGTCGAGTCATGGTACCCAAATTCCAACGACTCTTATGGCTTGCTACTCGAAGATGACATCGAGGTGTCTCCCTTGTTCTTTGCGTGGATCAAGATGACTGTCTTGAGATACCGGTAAGTTAATCACGAATTTCAGCAAACTCCCCCATGATCAACAAATTTCTTGGAGGTATGGTGAACCCGAAAATATCTCGCCGTCCGTGTTTGGCGTCAGTCTTTACCAGCAGAAGATGATAGAACTCAGACCAGAAGGCTGGAGATCATTCGACGCTAGGGCGCTTTTCGCCACCGATGGCACCACGAACCCTAGTACGCCTTATTTGTCCCAGATACCCTGCAGCTGGGGTGCGGTCTACTTCCCAGAGCATTGGCGCGAGTTCCACGACTACCTCTCCATCCGCCTCTCCGAGTACTCTATGAAGATACACGAGATCGTCATCCCCGACATCCGCTCCAACAAGTGGGTCAAGTCATGGAAGAAATACTTCATCGAGCTCGTCTATCTCCGTGGCTATGCCATGCTCTATCCGAACTACGCCAACTTCACATCGCTGTCGACTAATCACCTCGAAATCGGCTCGCATGTCAAAGACCAGCCAGAGGATGAATACCTCCGCAAAAAAGCGTTGTTCATGCTTCCCTTGATGCCATTGATGAATGCCTCAGTGCCTTCTTTCCCCAACCTGCTTGACTTGCCAGAACGGAAACTCCCTTCCTTGCTTTCCTTGCCTGTTCTAGATCTCATGGGAGGTCTTTCCTCGGCATCAGACCTGTTGGAACGAGGCGCCAAGCGTCGGATGGAGCTTACTGGCTGTAGTGCTACCGTCTCTCTAACCTACGACGCCCGTGAGCTGATGTGTCTTCAGGAGTTCACTTGAGTGTCGAGCATTTGGTAGTAAATATTCAGCGCGACCCACACTAGTCTTTTGTCATTTGTCTGGCCACAAAATGGAAAATCTATCCTGTAAAAACGATAGCTAGTAATATCAAAGCGACGTTTCAACATACGCTACGGCAAACACATAAATCGATTCAATCTAAGGTAATTAAGCAAACGAACAGCCCATTTTGCTTGCATGAGTGACAAGCCATGAGTAATTTTATCTTTCTAACGACGCGAGCGATGATAGTGATACATGATAATGTCCGAACCACAACCAGAATCACACCGATATCTGTGAACTGTCCAGCCCAAGCGCATGGAGGAAGAGATTGACGTTAGCAAGCTTCGTCTGTCGTTCATCCTCATCTGCTACCCAGCCCTTGCTGACACTTGTCACGATATCCAGTACTTTTTCGCGGAGGCTGGTGACGAGAATAGATTGTTGCTCGGGAGAGGCGTGAAGTGCCAGTGCGGCAAGGAATTGCCAAACGGGCTGGTCAAGGATGTCCGTGGGCGGGAGGGAAGCCGCTACGGGGAGGGGTTGGGCAACAAGACGAGTCGAGGGAAATAAGAGCACGAAATGGGGCATCAAAAGTTGGAATAGATGATCGAACATGGTTTGCCTGCAAACAATTCTATATAAGAGTAGACCTTTTTTCCAAACTGCAAAATTGCATACCACTGTTGAGCTTCCGCAGGCGTTGGTATTTCTGAGGACTCTTGGGCACTGCTCATGCCCTGTTTGACAATCTCAACTCGGCTCAAAAACAACGTTAACATGGCGATGCCAGGCTGAGTACGATGGATAAGTAACTCCGTGCAGGGTGAGACAAAACGCGCGTACCCGAGTCTGAGCAGATATGACAATGTTGGTGCGGTCCAAGAGTAATCCAAGCAGCCCAGTGATGACCCTCAGCTCAGCTTTCGCGACCACAGGCAAGATACTCTGTAGAACACTTCCCAGAAACGCTTGCGTCTGTCGCTCGACGTCCTGACGTTCGGGAGTTTCCTCCAGTGAGTCGAGAAGAGGGGCATGCTTGACAACATCAAGCTGAGAGAAGCAGGCGACCAAAAGCGTAAGAAGCGTGAGCATCCTAGGTGGCGCAATGTGACGGCTGAGCCGCGGCAGAATCTTTTTCCCCTTGACCGGGGTAAGTAGAGAGACAAACGGATGGGGATCACTGAGATTATACATCAAAAAACGAAACAGTTTTAAAGCATACTGTAACCCACCTCGTTTCAAGAGGCAACATGACCTTCAAATTCATCCACATTTGCTCGACAAGATCACTGTATGTCGTTGACCTGAAGAACTATCAGTACTGTTTCACGATAAGAAGTTGATGAAATACCATGCGACAAAAGTTTCCTCGTCTTCCTCGTCTTCCTCTAGAGGCTGATCTCGCCTGAGTTGCTCAATATTCAGGACAAGATCATAAAGCCCTTCCAACACAACAAGTATTTGGCGTTGGGTGAGTGGGTCCTTGCGCACCACGGCGTCGCTCTAGATACAATACGTGAAAGGTTAGTGTTAGAAAGAAGGCATTGGTACGCACTCCAGCAGCTTGTCCGAGCGCCTCGCGACCGAGTTTTGCAGCCTCTTGCGCGGCACCGTTTCCATCCTCTTTGGATATGTGAGGATGGGTACCAGACATGGTAGGAGTCGCTGAAGATGCATCGACCTGCAAAAGCTGTCGCGGTGCTGCCTTGTAACTACGGCCAGACGTTTTACCAAGAGCGCCTTGGAGACTGTGTAAAGCTTTCGAAGCGCTGAGCACCAGAAAGATAAATAAAGCTCATGGAAGACGTACAGTGCAATCCCTTTTCCTTCTCCCTAAGCCGCGCGTTGTTGACGATCCGTTCGACCTGCGCTTCCATCTTTTGCATCGCACTCTGCCTTCTGCCACTGCCCTTTTGTGCCAGTCCGAGACCGACGCCGCCACTAGAGCCAAATTTGATCACGCGCTCATCCTGCGACTGGAGTCCTAAGCGTGAACGAAGAATAGCACCATAAACCTGAGCGTAGAAGTCTTCGGCGTAGGGATCCTGTGTAACGAGCTGCGAGACTTGGATACGAGTAATAAAATCCTTATCAGATTGAGTCATCAGATCATTGTAGCGAGACTGCAAATCGTCATGAGCGTAAGGTAAGTGGGCGGATTTGAGGGCATCACCATGTGTGCGATCTTGGCAGCCTTGCGACGGCGCCTCTCCTCCATCCGCTCGGTTTCCATGATCTTACGCATGGCCTCAACCCGCAATGCTTCTTGCTCGGCCTGACTGATGCCCTGCATATCGCGCATGAACTCGACTTGCGCCATCTCTGACAAAAGTCTCTGTTGCAGCTGGATGCTCTGGGGCATGTACTGAGTATTTTGCTGATTGAACAGTGCGTACTGAGAGTCAATGGCAGGAGAATGCGTGCGACGTTGTGTGTCAGCGTAAGGAGACTGCCTGCGCGCCAGCAAATTCGGCTGCTGCTGCTGCAACTGGGATAGTTGCTGGGCGCGAAGCTGTCGTTCGAGTTCTTCCATGCGGAGGCGCTCTTGAAGCTCCTTCAACCGCTCCTGCTGCTGACGCTCCTGTTCTTGTTGGAGGAGGAGTATTTGCTGCTGGTGTTGGTGCTGCTGATTGAAGCGAGGAGATGGCGCGAGATGAGAAACTACTCGCGGAGTGGACATTCGGGCTTGCTGTTGCAAGCGAAGCTGCTGTTCTTGCTCCAAACGAGCTCGCATGCGGTCTGCAAGCAAATGTTCCTGTTGAAGCCTCTGAAGGTCTTGCCGTTCAAGTTCTTGCATGCGGAACTCTTCTTGCCTACGTAACTCTTCTTGTCTGCGAAGTTCTTCCTCTCTTTGCAGCTCTTGTTGCAGCTGGACTTGCAGAAGCATCTCTTCTTGCAGTTTGCGCTTCTGCTGAGCAGCCCGCATTTCAGCCTCAATCTCCTGTAGAGTACGAACGCCCGTCTGTGTGATACCGTGAGAGATGGGCTGTTGTTGACTGAGGGACCGGTGGTCCGCGTATGCATTGAGCGCTGGGGACCTCGAGGGCGGGAACGGAGACTTCGTCAAATTGGAGGGTACACGCTGATGACCTGCAGCACGGGTGAGCATGGAGAACGGCGACTTGTCGTCCCATATTGACTCGAGGGATTTTGGAGCTGGAGAAAGCCCTGTGACGGATAACGATGAGAACCGAAACAGATTGAGTGTATCTGAACACATACCTCGATCACGGGACTTCGACGCAGGTTCAATCACAGGTGTCCGCTCTCTGAAAGGCTCTGCAGCAGGAGTGAACCTGCCACGTGTACCTCCAATGGGCGTAGGGAGAGTTTGACTCGCAAAATCAAAGTCTTTGCCTGGTTGGAGCAGACATTATTGTCACTCCTTTGCCCTTGCCAATGATGATTGCATCTCACCAACAGCACCTGTCCCACCAAAGGTCTCGTCGTTCAGTTCATCGCCGCCCTCAAGGAGTGCATCTCCTAGCCCGTCATAGCTCTCTTCACCCCAGGTGTAGACCGCAAGGTCCTCAGTTTCCTGGAGGCCTCCTTCCAGGAATTTATTCTTTTCTTGTTCTAAATTGCTGCTTTCGAACCCAAAGAAAGACATAATAAAGAGAGGAGAACTCTCAGCGAGCTGATGAGTCTGATTGCGAAAGTTGGAATCAAGACTTACAAGCCCATCTCCCCGCAACAAACATGACCATACACCAGACCACCAATATTCAACGTAAATTTGTGCGCTTCTCGAGCTCCAACGCTTCTCAGATCAGTGACAGTGTAAAGTTTGATGTACTTCTTTTCAACTACAAATATTTCCTACAAAAAATTTGTCACAAACGTATTCTGGTAGTCATTTACATGACCCCATTTCATGAACCTCTTCCAAAAAGTCTAACAACGTGCTGGCACTCCAGGCCTGGGTATTACATGAGTCGGCACAATGTTGCCCATCTTTATTTGTCAGCTCGGGGATGCCTGCCCAAGGGTCACTCTGGATATGATGCTTAGGGGTGAGCAGAATTTTATGAAGATGGTGGAGGGTCTGAGTTGTATCCTGCAACCAGTGTCCGTTAGCTCCCATAGATTGTGACCGTCTGCACTGACCTCTTTGCCCGCACCAAATCGTGTGTCGAAGTAGAGGTAAGCGCGGAGGAAATATCCAAGCGGCCAACCCCACTCAGGGCCCTTCAGAGCAAGCACGCCCCTTAGACACGTAACATGACACAATGCATCACTCAAACTTACATTATGATAGTTCAGTCCCTTTGCAACAGACCGGTCCGTAGTGTCATTAGAGTTGTCATATTGAGGCCGATATTGCATGTCACTGGGGTCCAAGGTTTTCATGCCAAGCGGACTTCGTAAAATGTTGTCAGCGAGGCGGAGTGCGTGCAGAGCATGCTGAGCATCGAACAGTTCTGGCGCTACAGTCATAGCGATCGGGAAATTTGGTCTGAACTGGTAATCGGACCATTCCCGACCTGAGCCAGAACCATACACATCCTTGTAGATGCCCCTTCTATTGATGATAGCAGGATTCACATCATAGCGCGAGTCATCGTCGACGTCTGTTTAAGAATAAGAATGATGTATAACAACGAAAATGACAGTCTTACTCAGGGGAATATAATAGCATCTTTCGAAGGACTGTTGTATGAGGTCACTCCAGGCCTTGTAGGTAATAAAGGCATTCTGCCCACTAACTTTAAATGAATATTTTAGTAGATTATATAACGAATCAATATAAAAAGTCTCACTTGTCGCTTCAACACCCTTGAATGGGAAACTTCCAATGCTTGACAGCGTATCGAGCCATCGCAGCGTACTTTTCAGCAAACCGGTGATCTCGACCGACGAGCCGTCTCTCGGTGTCCCGGGAACCCCCTTAGTGCCCGCCTTCTCAGATTCGCCCATCTTATCCATCCAAGTCCCACAATTGTGCTGATTCCCTCCGAAAATAAACCCCGTTTCCCAGTCGACTCGAATGTTTATGTCGAAGCCCTCGTCCTTCATCTGCATGTCAAGGTTGGGGCCAGCGTTATGCTCGCGGAATGCGATTCCACTTGCGTGACGCTGAAGTATTTCTTGAATGATCTCCGCAAGAGTGCTCGTGTATGCGTACGCACGCGGATCATCCCATGCGACCCAGGTGTCATCTACAGGGAATCTACGCTTCACCGGCTCCGACAGGATCGACAGACCATCAGGTGCGCTGGCCACATAATCTTGAATATTTTGTAACATCCACCATGGTGAATCCCTCGAATTATAGCTGAGAAGGTATCAGATAATGAAAATGAAAATGATTTGGCAGGACTATCTCCTGATTCGTACCGTGGTTTCCTGACGGAGTCTAGCAAGTTAGGGATCAGTCCATGCTTCAAAGTCGACGCAAAAGCGAGTATGTGTTTTCTGGCGTCCTCGAAATTGCCCGTAGTCAAAAACAGCCCCCTTAAAGAGATGAAGACGTCGCGACCCCAACAACGTGCCCACCCTGCGGTGAAATGCGGCAGTCCAGCTGCCAGTGATGGGGTGGATTTGGCCGGATCAAGGGATGCGGACTGTACCCTTCCATGCATTTGAATGGCGCACATCGCAAGATTCTGTATGAAATCGTGCCCTGCGGACACGAACTCAGAGCATTGTTCGATCGCTGCACGGCGAGCGGCTTTGTATGCAGTAGATATCAAGATAGCGAAGTACTTTGGACGCAAATAAGAAGGAACAGAGGCTTTGATGCGCTCTGTCCGCTCTTTGAACCACTGCGCCGGCTGCACAAGTTTCGGGAACTGAATTGTTTGCCTGCCGAGAAATTGTCAGCTACACCAGAGGCAAATAAGTAAACAAACACCTACTTTTGCAGTCTTGAATAAATATAGTCGAGTGCCCAAAGTCCTTGCCTAATATTTTCGCAAAGTGGGTGTCCAAGATCGTTGTACCTCATGATGTGCCGAAGAGGATGCATCCATCCCTCCAGCCCACAATAAGTCAGCTTACCGAAGCCGGGAACATCATAGACACCGATGTCGCCACTGGTTGCATCCCTTTCTTCAACATCTGCGCGATATAATACAACGTTCAAATCAACGAGATCAAGGTCGCCAAAGGCTTTTTCTGCATCCGAGGCACAGAAGGTGTCCAACTCATCGTCCAGGTTCTGAACCTCGACTTCAAAAATGAGAATACTTCCGGGCGGGAAGTACTCTGGAACTGTGATCCTGCAGAACGGCGCAACATCATGCGATATCTGGACGCAAATATCGGGCATTTCGACCAACTTCCCAGGAAGCCCTCGAATTGTGTCAGAGTCATACGGCGTTTCGTATGATGAAAACTCTATCGAAGCACCATATACGAATCGAGCTCTGGTGCGCAGCAACTCTACAGTGTTCACTATTGATCGGAAACTAGTTAGGGTGAGACGAGTGCGTTGTACGGTAGCACCTACCTATGCCGCGGTCTTTCGAGCCCTTTGAGAACGCCGTGTGGGAAATGAGCAGATAACCCTTCTGGGATGTTGGATGCATCCGCTGAACGAGAATATACTGGTTTAATTTTAGCATCTGCATGAAGGGAAGCCCAAG
>QFEX01004658.1:10133-32399 GCA_003316505.1 Suillus alpinus
TCGTCCGATGCTGAAGCAAGAAATTCCCCATCGTTGGACCAGGAGACATCATTGACACCTTCTGTATGGCCTTCAAAAGTTCTCAATATCTCTCCTGTGTAAGCATCCCACAGCTTAACCAGTTTGTCGGCGGCTTGCTTCCAAAGGTTTTAGGGTCGACAACGCGCGACTAATCAATAGAGAAAAAAGGCGCACCTGACGAAGCTAGCATGGCACCGTCTGGACTGAACTTGAGGGAGGATATTGCCATAGTATGTCCGCTCAGAATGTACTTTACTGCATATTGTGGCCTCGATCTATTTGTCTTCGGCATCGTTGCATCCGGAACAGGTGTGGACTGTACAGTATGCCCGTTGGGAAGATGATGATCTGAAGTTGTTTCCTCAACCCCTTCGTCGGAGCTTTCATTTGACACGACGGCATCCATTTGCAAGGTGTTTTCGTTAGCCCCGTTTATCGAACAATTGTCTTCGACAGCCATGAGCGACTAGAAAGTAGCTGAGTGAGTAGAATGCGAGTTCTCAGTCTCGCTACTACGGCCAGCGACGTACTTGCACATAAGTTCTTACGAGTCCAAGTTGTCAATTGAAGTATCGCAGTCCCAGTGTCCGGGGTCTATCGACTTTTTCTACTTTTTGCTCTTCCACCTACACATACCCTTCAAAAAACAACGCGATGGCAGCAACAGCAGCGTGGCTTGCGCCTCCTTCACGGACAGAGCTTATTGAAAATCTGGTATCCGGGGTTGGTGCGTGATTATCAGTTCTTCACCATCGATCTGGCACTCATAAGTAATTCCAGACCGTTACAACCCGTCAAATGTTGGTATTCTCGAGGACTACCTCTACCACCAGATACGCAGCGAGGAGTACGACTGCCTTGCTAATCTTGCTATCTTAAAGCTGTGAGTTTCGCCTGATTTATATTGGAAGTCGAATATCGATCCCTTGGTCGCAGTTACCAATTCAACTCTGACCTCTTCAATCCCGACGTGGTCATCAATATCCTCCTCAAAGCTCTTACGGCAGAGCCTTTCCCAGATTTCAACCTCTGCATATCTCTGCTCGACGACCGGCCAATCAATGGCACCCTCGACGAGCCCGATCCATTGCCTACGCTGCTGCCGCTCCTCACGAATCTCTACAACCTTCTTCACCAGTGTCGTTTCTCTGCGTTTTGGACCCTGTACCGGTCCGATGAGTTGGAGGTCATAAGAGAGAATTATACAGTGGAGTGTGCAGGTTTCGAAGATGCCATCCGGGAAGTTGCCGCGCGATCAGTCAAGGCTACTTTCACGCGGATCAGCAGTGAGAGGCTCGGATCCTATGTGGATCTATCAGGTTTGTTATAAGCCACGTATCACATCTATCCACCTATTAATATCATTTCTATAGGACCAGAGCTAGACGCATGGGTCGCAAAACAACGATGGTCAATTGATTCATCGACTGGCGTGGTGAGCATACCGCCAAACCCTGACAATCAGATTGAATCGGTTGTCATTCAAGAGCATATCAAGCTTCCACGTGAGTTTCCCCGTACTGCAACTTTTGGAACGCGGTCAATTTACTTGATATACAGAGCTTAGCAAGGTCATTTCACACACAGTCCAGGTCAAATGATGACTTGCCATGGCAATATTTGTGTACATTGTACATTACCCATTTAATATGATGTCGATGGATGTGATGCAACCGGACGACGATGTGTATAGTACATGTTTTGTGTGATACAGCGGGAAACACAAGTAAGCAGAACAATACGAGGCTTGAGGCCTCGAGGTTGAAAAGGCACCGATAAAGTACCTAAAGGATATCTGTCTATACATTTCTTCAAGACCGACGAGGATTTCACGCAGTCCAAAATGCCGCGAACGTTCCCCAAGTTGCCATTACAATGGCTATTGCGAGCAATGAAGCATCAACGACACTGCACCTTCCCTCAAGGGCAATTTTGGCCGATATAGGACCAATGACGCAGATCATGAAGGCCGAGAATGAGCCGAGGAAGGCCATAAGGGAGCTAAACTCTGGAACGAGGATCGACACCACTATAGACAGCGCAGGAACGGATAAGCGCTCGACAACGAATAGTACTCTGTTCAAAAGCCGACGGGCGGTCGAAAGCTGAGTGTCCAGCTGGGGTTTGACGCCACCATGGAACGGGGTATGATTATCTATATCGAGCATGATTTCGAGGATGACATTGAGCTAGACGGAAGCACATCAGTATTCAGCCGTCTAGGGAAGGAGCATATCGCTCACTGGCCGCGTGCTGAGAGGAAACTTTGTGCTGTTCACAGAAGTGTCAGTGTTAGGAAAGGAGGGGAGCTTTTGAAACTCACAGAGGGGTTGACACCAACGTCCACAGTGCGATTTCATTGATCCAGGAGTTATAACCAGGAGTGCTCATGAGATCCTTGCTGATCTATATGCGTGTCAATGTCTCGGGTTGTCATCCAAAGGTTGAGATTATAAGGCTAACCTCATCGCTCACGTTCCGTCCGAACATCAAGTACCCAGCATAACCGATGACCGCATAGATGAATGTGGTAACAACCTATTGAGGATTAGGAAATGGTGAACAATCATTTCAAAACACCCTAGCAAATCTACTCACGAAAGCCCAGCTGATCATATTATCAAACTGGGAAGGATCAACCATGTCACGGGCCAGCGATGGTATTACAGCATGACCAGAGAACTAAAGCACTGACAATGAGTGCCTTATTTCGGGAACCGTGTACAAGATGAGACATACCCCAGCCATTAACAAGCCAAATGCAATTCCAAGCTCTGTCATAGAGCCAGTCCCCCATGATGTTGCGGCTGGACTCCGCAGACTACCGGGAGCGTCTGGCTTAGAAAAACCGTCTATGAAAATGACAAGAATGATGAGGAGCGTCGAACAGATGCCAAATATCGAGGTATACGAGAGTATAGACAGCGGTAGGAAAACTAGTGGTACCAATCTATCGTTCAAATGTCGAGGGACCATGAGAATTATGCTGGCAGCATCGGGAAGCAACACTTACACGACTATGGACGAAATTTTGAACGTGTCCGCGGAATACGCTGGCATCACTTCGTGCATGGAGTCAGCGGCCAGAGTGACGAAAGCAACACTTGAAAAATAACATTAATTCCATGGCCAAGTTTCATTTACAAAACACACTGACCTGACGGCGAAAAGTTCAAGACAAAACAAAATCGTGGTCAGGGCAGTCGACTTTGGACCAAACGCCTTGCGACCAATGTCGGCGTATGACCTCAAACGAGGGTCCTCCAAGATGATACCAGCGAGGATTTTAGCACTGTTGCATGCGGTGAGTAGGAAAACATAGTTGAATAGTGCAAGTTCAGCTGACGTATAGCAATTCAAGAAGCCCAAGAATACAATGAGAGCCGTTCCACCGATCCAACCGGCATATGCGAAAGCCAGGGGCTCGGATAGCATTCCTATGCCCAACAATATCGCGATGCTGTTAAATAACTGAGGAATCAACCGCACTTAGCAGAGACATTTGCAATCAAATGACCACGCCTACTGTCTGCCCATAGGTACTTTGTCCTCCATAGTTGTATGGTTTCCTCAGGGTAACCGACGACTTGCGCCGTAGTAAAGACCGATCTATTGGGCCGCGTGATTCTCCACTGACATACGCATCTGAATCAGATCCCCCATAACTGACTTGATTGGATGTGGGGGATGCTTTAAGCAAAGGAGCAGCTTCGTCGCTGGCTGTTTGAATGAGTTGACTTCCGCTGGCAGAGATTTCCCCGGTATCAACATTCCGTCGGGGGAGAAAAGGTGGTACAGGTTGAAAGACTGGACGCGACGATTCGTCCCAGTCCCAGAACTCTGACATATCATCCCTAGGTATTGGAGTTAACTCGCCTTCCTCGACATCTTCTCCAACGCGAGCCTCTTCATCCGACTCCTCCTCGTCAGAAAAACGTGAGTTATATGGTATATTTGAACTGGCAAAAAACTGGGAGCGACGGTCTACATTTAGGATGAGACTAGCTGCAGACCAATATGAGCAGTTTCAAAACCCACATGAAGCGATAGCACCCCTCATGCTGCTTGAAGAGCTAGTCACAGAGCCATAAGTAAAAGGTATTCCTGCACCAGATGTGTAGGAAGTCATCTTTGAATCTAGGGACACTGCTTGCTATATGTCAATAATGTGTCCTATGGCAAGGGCATAAGCTTTCAAAGGTCGCGTGCAGAAAATGTTACACGGTTAGGGTCAAGGAGAGGAGATCCGGGCGAAGGCTGAAGGAATAATCACAATCAGGAACCGGTACCGTAACAGCAGGAAATTTTATGTTCCCTAAAAATTTGAATGAAACTGACGTTGAAACCCATATTGGCAATCACTATAGGGAAGTTGACTCAAAGACTAATTGATGGCAAAACACATGGTACCCACAAATATTAATATTGATATACATTTTTCCCCCAATTTGAAATTTACCATTGTTTCATTCCATATATAGTTGGTATAATAGGTTACATATCTGCAGTTTCGCACTTTATTATTTCAGTGTTTTCGAACTAGGTCTATTGTGCACCACCGCATGCTTTCATTACCTATTTGAATGCCACAATGATGCTGAACGGCGAAGGGCGTAACACCGCAACCTCAACAGAAAAGAGATGTTTACAGAACGGCATATACGTACGTTATACTGAATTAACAGCTCTTCGATTTGTCCACATCATGTAAGGCTCGCGAGAGACGTCGTGACCAGAGGATTTGGTTCGGGTGCTACGTCTGGCTTCAGGAAGCTTTGCACTTATGTTGAGATCCTGCTCAGAGTGATTAGACAGCGATGATTGTCGGGATCTCCAGTACGTACAGAAATGCGTTTTCGCATGCCAGGAGCGATGTGACTCCACCATTTTATGAATATATTCTTGAGGGCTAGTTCCCTAACGCCCTTGGGGTTTAACCAAGCAAGGAATTCATCAAGCTGCAAAGGCAGACGGTCAACGAAACGATAGCCAGAGGAGATTGCTCCACGCACCTCCTCGGGCTCAGCATACTGTGCCCACTCGGATGGAGCCAGCATCCCCTCTTGTCCTTCTTCTTCAAGCCTCCTAGCTTCATAGTCATCATCCTCCTTCTTTAACATCAACTCCAAATCCATCTCGCTCGGGCCCTGTATAAAAATTCTACCAGTTCCATACTGGACGACGCCCCCACTACCCAGCAAAGAAGCAGATCCCATGCCGTCAAACCACCAAATCCGATTGTGGAACCGGTCCTTTCCCAATGGTTTGACTCGCACCGCACCAAGTAGCTTCCTGAACTCTCGTTCAATCGCCTCTAATCGACGCTCAAGTTTATTAACCTCTTCATCAAGTCTGCGATGTTCTGCCAGCGCTTGCTTCGCAGAGGCTGCTTGAGCACGAGCGAGCTCTCGTTGCTTCGCGTGCGCCTGAGTATGGGCTTTCTGACGAAGATCTTTTTGACGTGCTGATCTCTTTTGGCGAGCACTAGAAGTAGATGCGGTCTCCGAGCCCTCTTCTGATGGAACGTCCGAAAGATCACTGGACTCATGCATCGTGGTATCTTCGTCTGCAACGTTGCCGTTCGTTCCGGGTTCCTCCTTCACTTCCGCTTCCCCAGCAAGGGAATTCATCTCCTCAGTGCTGAAAAAGGATGTTGAATGTAAATACTGCTGTACGCCAAAGTGAACTCACTACTGCTTCTTCTGGCGGTTAATCTCTATTTTCTCCTTGCGGAGGGCAGTTAGCTGCTCTTCGCATGACTCCATATGGGAATGAACGGCCTTGCTTGACACAGCGAGATTGCACATCAAGGTAAGGATATCAATTCTATCGGCAGGAGGCAACGCATAGTAACGCTCGCTGGGTGATGATAGAACAGACAGGTTGTTTGCGGCTGGACTTGAAACGCGAGAGCTTGACGATGAAGACGAAACTTCTGCAGGTGGTTCCGGGGCAAAGAGTAATCTTGTCAACACTTCTCGTAGGCGAGGAAAGTTGTCGAGTGTGGCATGCTATCAGGAATGAGCATTGAACATCAACAATCAGTTGAAATCACTCTACATCTTTCAGGCATCCAAGAAGAGCCTCCTCCCACCCGTCTCGTATCTCAGTGTGCCGTAAGGGGATCCGTTCCCAGTTGTTCCCCACGTCAGCCATGGCACCAGCTAGCTCATCGACTGTAACACCAAGCACTCGGTGGTCTTCTTCCAGCGTATCTTGGAGACGCAGTAATGACAGGACAGCACTATGCCGAGTAAAGGGCACTGTGCGTAGGTTGTAAATAAGCGTTGAGTGAATCTCGCCTAGTAGTGCACAAGGCGGGTCTATGAGGGAATGCCGCAAAGCATGTTCAAACTCGTCCATTGTAAATGTTGACAGATGGAGAGGTTGTCTGCGACAGACTATTAAATATTACATGTAACCAATTGAGACTGTTCACTCACCCATAAATGACCAGGAAATTCCATGACGTTAAAAATGCTTCAAAAGTACCCTGATTCTCGCCAAATGGAAGTCCCAATTTGCTTGGTGTTGGCTTTTTGACCTTCAAACCCGCTTTCTTCTCCTTGTCTGAAAGCCGAACGTCCAGATCTTCAGTAGGGTAGCGAATGGGCTTCTTTTTCTTCTTCTCTGCAGCTAGACGCTCAGCCTCTTCTTTTGCCTTTTGTTGGCGCTCTGCCTTTTCACGAGCTTCGCGCTCTCGCTTTTCAGCTGCTGCAGCCAAGGCTTTCACTGCTACAGTTATCAGCACTGAGTGTTATCCAAGATAGTGAAACGTTACCTCTTTCCTCCTGAGCGGCAGTCATCTTCTTCTGCTTCTTGGTCGGTGGTCCTTCCTTGTCCTCCCATATCTTTTTACGCTTGTCAATCTCGCCACGTTTGATGTCTTCGACACCTTTGCGTGTTTCCTCTGGCATCACAGAGTCGACGCCATAGTGCTTCGCAATGACCGGTTTCACTGTCCATGGCGACGCGACGGCAGCATCACGATCAACACAGTCACGGATAAAGCGACGAAGGATAGACTTCGAGAATGCAAGACGATCGCGGCTACAACAAGAGGTAGTCAGGTTTGCTCATGTGAGGCTAATGAGGGCCACAGACCTCATGACACTGCATTGCACATCCATGAAGCTACCACTCCATTTAGCTTTGTCTTTTGCTGCAGCCTTTCCTTTCTCATGACTCTTCTCGTGTTGCTCTTCAAGGATTTGGACCTTGTAGGAGTACTTTAGGGGGTCATCGCGGACCATTGCTTCCTTCGCTGGAATCTTCAAGTCTCCACCAATCTTGTGGATTAGAACAGTGTCGCCATCAGCATTTACGTGAGGTGGAGATGGCGCTGATGAAGATGAGACTTGATTCTCGGCTGGGACACTGACACCTTCACCCGTGGTTTTCGAGGGATGCACCTGCACCACTTTCGCGTAGAATCTGGCAAAATGCATGTCAGTTACCGGGTTAAAGACCTTAATGTGTGATACACGAACTTGTCGCCTTGTGCGTCAACGAACACCTCTGATGTCGCGTGAATGGATGGGATGAGCTCCAGGGTCTATCAGCGTTAACGGGCCAACTTACTTTCGTCCGCAAAATAGCGGTCCTTGAACCGGTCAAAGACGGCTTCTACGAGGTGGTCTAGACGACCTACGACCTCTACAGACGACAAGGATAATTAGCGTTCGAGCCCAGCAGAGCTAAGAAAAGACGCACGCCATTGGACAGCCTTAAGGACAGCAGCTTTGAGAGGCTCGGGGAACCTAGCGTGCATAGTCTGTGCCTCCTGCTGTTCGCTTTCAAGCGCCTGGAAGTAGTCGAGGCCGCTCTTTCCTGTGACCTCGCACTGGAACTGTTTGAGCCTGTAAAATGACATCCTCGCAGCGTAGGCCCTGAGGAGAACATAGTTGTAGGGGACATTGTGAAAAGAAAAGGTTTGACAAACTCATAAGTTTCAAATATCTCGCCAGTTTGCTGTAGATAATAGACCTCCTTGTTAGGGTTGGACTTTGCAGCCTGGAGAAGGGCCTCGGATGGTTCTGTCAGGACGACACGTTTGCGTCTGCATGTTGGCATTGTGAGGAAGGATAGTTGGGGGACAAGGGTGCAGATGACAGGAAGCGGGAAAGAAGAGGGAACGGCCGCGAGTGGCTATTACTAGGGAGGAAACGAATGCGTGTAGCGGTCCCTGTGCATTTGCATCTCTGCCTCCGTCTTATTACACAAGAGACGCCAACTTCAACCAGAGTCTTTTCTGCACGCTCAGCATTTGACTTTTCTCTAACTACTGTCACGTTCATTAACATCAGTTAGTATTTAGCAGAATCAATCGCTTTGCTTGTGCGTTAACGGCAGTACACCCACGTCTGTCGTTTTGTCACGGGAACCACACAAGGCTCGCACCTCGAACACCATGAACCTTTCTGTCGCACACCAAAGACGCGGTGATTCTTTTTACTCGCGCCAGTTTGCAATGGGATACCCTCTGAACGCCCTGAATTTTGCCCATCGATGCCAGCGTGCAACCGTGACGCCCGGTCTTCCGATCTTGGGCTCATTCTTCCGATATTTGCTTCGACTCGAGACGAAGTTCTTGTTCTACGCCGAGTATCGTGACAACTACTCCCCCGCAATCTCGTCACGATTAGGACACTTCTAAACGTTCCTCCGCAGGAACTTTCCTCGTTCATTTAACTTGTTCCATGCTTGTGCGGGACCGTAAGTACATCCAAGGGAATGTGGCTGGTGTTCACGTGATCCGGCACGTGGTTAAACACTCGCGTTCTCCATCACAGATAAACTACTCAGGAGCTGCTTGCTTATCACAATAAACGAGAACTGTTATGGATCGATCGATATAGTGATAGAGGAAAATGCGTCCATAGTGAGGAATGATTAATGGGCTGATAAACGATGGAAGTGATGTGTATTATGAACGTAAAAGTAGAGAGGATGTCATATAGTAAAATGCCGCGCGCGCAAGAGCATCTGGAGCTCAAATTTGTGTCTCTGAAGTCATGAGATTCACCAGTTGGGCGGAAGAACAGAAGAGAGCAGCGACACAATACCAAAGCGCAAACAAGGAGATGATGGTATTGCTCATCCAAGGCTTCAAGATGAAGCCCCAGCCGAGGAGTTCCTGGAGCTTCTATCTGCTGAAGAAGTTTAGCACCGCTACAGATTTCCTAAGACGCAACACAGACTGGAAACAGGCTTGTACTGCGTTGTTGTTCGTGCATGAGAATCGACGAGAAGTTGATGCGGGTTCGCTTGAATGACATCCCGAATGTGTATGGTCTTGTCCCTGTGACGCCGCACACCTCACGATCTCTTTATGATGAGTCAAGCTGGAACTATGTCAGACAGAAGTGCTAAGGTATAGCACAGGTAAGCGTTCCACCAGGGGCATGATCACATTGCTAAGGTATAGCTTTCGTCTCTGACATCACATTTGGTCAGGCTCCCTGACGAGACTCTGAGAGCAGTGAGTAGACGCATTCCCGGTGTTGCAAGGTACAATACATCATGCATCTCGCAACTAATTTATTTCCCCGTAAATTCTGTGGATTTGCAGACAAGGAGATGACCCCGAAGTAGATATGAACAACAACTAATGTCGTTGAAAGCCGAACTACATACCTATGTCAACCGCGGCAACACAGTCGATCCTTTGATGAAACTCGTGATGCAGTAGACCAGAGTTGTATCTACTGCTGACAACTGGAAATGAACTTCACTGTGCGACAAGTCTGCACCACCATGAGCGAGCTCGCACCTGAAAAATGAAATATACAGACAATCGTCATGATTCGTCTACATCATGCGAGCTACTTGTTTTGTAGAAAGATCGACTATGCCAATAGTACTGCACCAGAGTCCAAACAACATGCCAATCGACAGCTCAGGGCTGACGATAACCAATAGTTTGGGACATGATGATCGTCTGCCTCGTTCAATGGCATGTGTTATCGCTGGCATCAAGCTCCAACATGAAGGTTTCGTCAACCTCCGCAGAGGTCATCTTCTCCGTGTCTAAGGTGAAATGTAGAGCCTGTAACAGTTGAACGACACGATTCGTCAGATACAGCGACATGCGGACTTATGCAGTATCTCATGCTTATCGAGACTTACCAACACATGCCGATTCCAAGATGCAACCTATATAATCCCATATATCCCTGAGCGCATCATGATTGTTCCACTTGCAAACAATGGATGGACCATAATATCCGTGAACAGATCCATCGGATGATCATTCCGAGTGATAGTTATTAGACCTACGTCGTATAGTTGCGCCCGCGGATAATCGCAATACCGCGGGGTGTACATACCCGTACCCGCACAGCACACGAGCGTAACCGTCGACGAATTTAGAGAGGCACTCGACCGTGAAAGACATCAGACGACAGACGTGCAATGGAAGTCACTATCTTCCTGTGGGAAACGGCATCCGGTGCAGCTTTAAGTTAAATACACAGAAACTTCGGGAGCAGGTCACATTTAAAATTAACGGCGCACGAGAAGAATCTACACGCAGCTGAAGAAGATCGTCGAATGTTGAAACATGCGCTTCTTTTGGAGAGAGAAACGGTTTCAGCCATGGACTACGGTGGTTGCCGGTGGAAGTCGTCGGTTTGAAGTTGAAAGTTGGACGTGAGGAGTAAGTTGACTCCGGTTTGAAACACGATATGCTGTATCCGTAAAATTACGAGTAGTCTGTCGTAAGGGACCTGTAGACAGGTAAAGGATAAGTACTACATGAGCGACAAATGAAAAACACAAAGAAGTCAGTAAATGTGGGTTGTGGATGTCATATGCTGAGTGGTAAAGAGGCGATTAAGCATATTGTCGATGATATAAGGGATAGGAAATCGAGCATGGAAAGAATGGACAAAAATTAGTCAAGATTAACCCGCACTCGATCTGGCGGCCGAGCGGCAGGCTCTGAAGCTCCTAGGCGAGTGAACTTGTTGCGAAATCGCCTTTGGCGAGGGGATGTGAGTTTGGAACTATCTTTCTCGCTGGATGCCAACTCCTTTGAGCGTACAGCAGCGAGACGAGGATCAGATTTCACTTCGTCAGCACCCTTGGCACCAGGCCGCGAAATAGATAGCAAGCGTCGTAGACCAGAAGTGGACTGGCGCTTCTCCTTGGCTTTTGTGTCTTGCGCATCAATGACGACAATCGCCTTCGCTGCAGCGGACATCGAGGCCCTTTCTGCAGCAGCACTTGTAGTGCGCTTTCCTCCACGTTCGACGTGTGTCGGGGACGTGGGGCTACCAACTGGTGTTGACATGGAGGCTGTCATGTGTTCCTTGCCCTCAACATTCACAAGCACCCAACCATTCCCACTCCCACTGCGGCTGCCAGGCTTTGTAGGTGATGCAGGTGGATCAGTTGAACTTGATGCCTTCCTTTTATAAAGGCTATCCCTCGATGGAGGATGAATCGGTGGAGGAGGTGGCCTTGGGGGAGATATCACCCCAATGAGCCCCGCTTCACTCTTGCGCACAGCCTGATCACTAACCAGCTCCGGCAAGGCAATCCTTGCATCGATATCATGCAATGATTTGTCTGGACTTCTTCTGTGTTCCAGATGAAGACCGCGCTCATCGGCCATAGATGCCTCGGTCATACGAGACAACACCTCGGGGCGCTCCTCCTCAGGCGACATTGCCCATGCGCCAGGTAGAACAGGTAGGCGCGGCGTTGGTTCCTCACTTGGCTCCTCGTGCACCTCCTCAATGTTTTCAATGCCATCTGGCCGGCCAAGTCCTGTCCACTTGAACGGGACCCCAGAAGATGTGTCCGTGTCAACAGTATTCACAGAGTATGCTGAGTCTCTCATACGAAACATCCCTGGGCTGAGGAGAGGTGGGCCCTCGTTCATCGAAATATCATGGCTAGCAGGCGGCGGTGAGGGGGTGCGAGGGTCCCTAGGCGGGGAATGCGATCGGAGGAGCGGAGGGGTCTTCGAACGAGTCGACACCGGTCGCAGAGCGCTTACCCGGCGCTGGGGAGACGGAGATCTCGACCTCGGTCTACGATGATGTCGTTCAGGAGGTGGCGACGAGTGTACAGCGTCTTCATTGGGATGATCCGAATCAGGAAGTGGGCCAGGAGTTGCTGTGTAGATGTGATTGGAAGTGAATCTATTACGCGCCATGGAACCTATACCAGTCATGTTCTCACAACTACTTGGCACGGCGCTAGCGAGAGAAGTGCGAAACCGTCCATGTTCATCATCATCTTGAGCGTCGAAGTCAACGGACACTGGTACTTGTGCGCGGGGTGCAGGCTTGCGCATTGGATTCCCTGGCATTGCACGAGGCGGCAAATTCGTCGCAAGGGGAGGTAATGCGATGGATTCTGTTGCCGAACGCATGTGGTGAGGCGACAACTGAGAGGACGGCAAGCCGTGAGGTGGCAGGTGCTGAGGGCCAGTGGCAGCTCTTCTATGCAAAGAGCTGGGTATCATACCCACTTCTGGTGGTTCGGGCGTCGACACCCGATGAGATCTTCTTACATCCAGCATCGAGCCGGATTGGCTTATAGGAGATTCGGGCCAATAAGGATCAGTCTCAGTAGTGCCAGGGCCAGTAAAGACCCATAGGTCCTTGACTCTGGAACGGCCATTGATTGCCAGCGAAATGACGAGGGAGCATGCATGAGCATCGAGGGAAGAGAGAAGTGAAAGAATGTGTCGCAGAGAGTCTGTTGCAAATGTGTCTTCGTTGAACCCTGCATAAAGTGTTTAAAACGCACATAAATTTTACTTGAGGGTACTCACAGCTATATCCCTTCAACTTAAATTCATACGCATTGTCCGTTTTCTTCTCTGACAATACGCCCCGGGGCCACGATCCACGCACGGCTTGGAGAATTGCTGGAGTTGCGTTTAGTGGTGGATTAATGACTCGCATGATGGTCTGCGAGACAAACGAGATGGCAAAGGGCATTCTTCTCTCAATTTGTGCCCCCGTCTGGTGCGAAAGATTACTCCCTGAGCCAGCGGGAGCTGGGGCAAAAGGTAGAGCAGGTGAAGAAGGTACAAGGAGCCTCGAAAATGAGATAGCTAAACGATCGTCGCGCTCCCGACCATAGTCAACTGTAGAAAGTATAGTATATCCAAACCTGTATATGACAGCGAATATGTCGAGGAGAATTCGCTCTGTACGAGGACTCTTTGGTGCATTCCAAGGCTTTTGAGTTATGGTGAATTCGCAGAGGTTCTGCTGTGTATCTTCGCGAAATCCACCTGTGAGGTAAAAGTGATCAAGGAGTCGACGTAGAGCTGCAATGACATCGGGAGGGAAAGAATAGAGCCTGATGCAGCTTGAGCCAGAGATAGCAAGAAGGCCAAAGATGTTCGTGGCTCGTTGGTCACGAATAAACTCTCTCCTTGGAATGAAGCCAGAGTCTGTCACAGAGCCTAGCTGCATGTTTGTGATGGTTGGCCGGGACGAATTGCGTCCAGCGGAGACAACAAATTGACACGGATATTGCCAGAGAAAAAGAGGCACGGAGAGTCGGGATGGAGTCCAGGCGGAAAACGGCTGGCAGAAAGTGGTTAGCAAAGGAAAGACATCGAACCCAGATCGATTAAACTTACTTGGTAGTGACCAGTGTGCGCTAACCGTTCAAAGCAGATTAAAGGAAGGCACACAAGGCGAGGTTGGCCGCACAGACGACGCTTGCGCAGCAGGTTCTTATGCGCTGCGTGTGTGCAGCCAGTAAATTGGAGACGCGGCTAAGTAGTAGTAGCCACGAGGTTTGCTTAAGGCCTGTGACGTCACAACTTAATAAAACACGTGCTAGTCGCGTAGTTCTTTGACTCTTCCAACTTAGTACAAGACTTGGATGGGATGCAATGGACGAGCATGTAGGCTGAATATTTATATTTCCAGATCCTCGTGGAGATGAAGATGACAACGACCAATACTTATGTTCTTGGTGGAGAGGATGGCGAAGAAGGTACGATGTGCTTATTCTATGTGCAGTGACTGCACTTGCACATAAATGTCAATAACGCCCAAGCTAGTCAGAAGGACCGATTTGGAAGGTTGAAGCGAACTACATAGTAGCACTGGTAGTCCACCTTCGTACTTGCCACCATGCTGGGATGTGTCGTTGAAGTGCCGATGGACCCGGGGCGCTCGATCGAGACCCTCACCAGACATGCAAGGGATGATACCAATATATTGCGGGAGCAGCTCTTGTATCCCAGGTGTTTTAAGCTTGCACACCTTCAGCGAGGCACTTGTGAGAGCTTGACTCGGCGTGCAAGCCTGCAAGTTCAGCAGGACTCTTCTCGGGAGATCCCGCGCCCTTCTATACGGATCAACACTTCGCTGACTTGGGCAGAAGGGCCAGCTTCCATCTCATTCAAGCTTCAAAACTCCAAGTTCCAAGCTCGTCAGCAAACGTCATGCCGGTTCGTCACATGGCTGCTATCGACATGGGTAGATGGCTTTATAAACTTAACGGCCATGCAGCGGCGAGCCTCGTATCCTGTTCGAGTTGTAATCTGTTCCGGTAATCGCCCGTGTCCAGCCTGATTCTTTTGCATTGGTGATGACATAAATTCGCCTCCAGTCACACCTCCGCGATCGAAACCACGAAACCTAGGCATGTAATTCAAATTTGGCCAGAATGGATCATCTGACTCGTATCTGCCTCCCCTTCTTTGCGGATGGTAAGGAACACCTTCTCCGAGCACATTATGATTATATATGAGGACTACACTTGGGTGTGTGCACAATCGGTCCGCGTGACATCACAGCTGCACCTTAGAAGTTCCCTCTTCGATATGGTCGTCCCGATAGGCTTGTGCGATGCTACGTTTTTCAATGTTCGGGCCGGTCACCGCGCGCGTTCGGGCCGCTGAGCGTTACTGAGTTTTAAGATAACTGACCACTGCCGGAATCCTTTCTTTCATCTGGTATCTCAACCGTTGGTCCTTAGCATCGCCATGTCGAACCTCAGTAAACTGAACGTTTTAATGTGTAAGCTGATCAATCTCTCCTGGCACAATTCTAACTAGGCAGTGTACTCGTAACAGGTGGTACTGTGAGTGTTCAATTGGCCGGCAATTCAAGTCCCATCAAGTTTCCGACGTGATCCCTAGGGAGAGTACACCACTGGATGGACTGGTTCTGGAGCCTCTACATCCGACAAGAAGGTGTCACTCATTTGTCTTCTCTATTTTCGCTGACCGCTAAGGCCTGGCTTTTGTAGATTGGGGTATGCGCATCCCCGACCTAGTCGTTTAGTCAATGACTGAGATCATGACATAAGGTCGTTGGCCTTACGATGTTCGATCTTCGAAGGTTAGGCAAAGTGCGTAAGATTGACAGTGGGGCGATTATTCTCCGTGTTTACAACTTAACGTTAGATCGGTAAGCTCGGAATGGTCGGCGTCAATGGTGGAAAATTCCCCGCTATACGCCAACACTTGCGAGAGAACATCGAGAATGTTTACAAGGAAATGGACACCTCGTGCGTGATCGCATTGATGCTGCTCGTTTCTTGACCAACCACCGATCGCCGATCAGCTTTGACGAGTACCCAAAAGAGGGAAATATTGATCCTGAGGCTTGTGAGTTGGTTATAAATGCACTGCACTGATGTCTTACCCTCCTAGACAAGGAGGCCATCGACAAAATGTCTCCCGGAGATGCTATCATCGTGTTTACCCCTGACAGTAAGCTTCGATCTTTCCCGTGTCTAACATCTCGATCTCTCACTAACGAGACCACTCATAGGCACTCACTACCCCATTAGCTTGTATGCGATTGAACGTGGCATCCATGTTCTCATCACTAAACCCGCAACCAAATTGCTATCGCACCACAACGAGCTTGTTGCAGCTGCGAGAAAGTACAACGTTGTCTGCTTTGTGGAGCATCATAAGCGCTTCGATCCAGTCTATAGTGATGCCAAAGCCAGAGCACAGGCACTTGGCGAATTCAACTTCTTCAATGCATGGATGAGCCAGCCGAAGAGTCAGTTGGAAACCTTCCGCGCTTGGGCTGGCAAGGATTCAGACATCAGGTGAGCTCCTCGGTTCATAGATGAATCTGTAGGCTGACAGCTTTTCTAGCTATTATCTCTCGTCACATCATATTGACATTTGCTGCTGGATTCTCCAAGACAAAGCAATACCCACGCGAGTAGTTGCCAGTGCAGCGACCGGAATCGCTACGGGGGAGCCATACAACTGTGTCCCTCAAACAGAAGACACCATCACGCTCCTCGTTGACTGGCAGTCGATCAAGAGCTCGGCACACAAGGGCACGGCAGTTTACACGGCATCTTGGACTGCACCTTTGAAGGCGGGTATTCACTCTGCCCAGCACTGGTATTATATGGGTTCTAAGGTGGGTCGGTCTCGAGACTGTCTTTCTTGTACCAACGTAAATTTACCGGTGATGCTTCCGCAGGGCGATATAAATGTTGACCAAGCTCACCGTGGGTATGATATCACCGTTGACGAAACTGGGAAGACATGGTACAATCCCTTCTAGTGCGTTCCTCGGCCTCAGAAGATATTCTGATTTAACTATTCATCGCTAGTATGAAATATTCGCCGTCGGAGAGCGGTCACTTTGATGGGCAACGAGGCTACGGATATATTTCTATCGAAAAGTTCATTGACGCCGCCCGAGAAGTCAACGCTGGTATTGCCAAACCCTCCGATTATGATGGTCACGGCTATCCGACTATTGCTAACACTGTGCTTACAACTGCCATTCTCAATGCTGGCCGCATCAGTCTGGACGAGAAGAGAGCTGTTGGTATCAAGAAGAGCGGAGACGAATGGATACTAGAATGAGAGGTTTGCCTTGACGATCTTCCATGCAACAATAAGTCGTTTTTATCAAGGTTATAGTGTCCTCAAAAATCAGTATATTGTATGAATGTGAACCCCGAGTCCCGTGTCACAGCCGCGGAGGAATAATGAGCAATATTGAGCATGTGCAAACTGGAATTCCGAGATATGTCAGTTTTCATTCCTTCCCGCGCCCTGTGTCCACTCATGTTCATAAATGTTCATTTGCCATAATGATATCTATTTTATTCAAGTTCTCTTCGCATGAACAACAGGCACCCAGATGTGGAAGCCATTGGATCGATTTGCAACAGGGAAATTTCGGTTGTTGTAGGAAGAACTACCTGAGAACCTCTTGAGAACCTGACAAAAGTGTGGGAGGCCGATTCATTACTGTCGCATCAATCCATCAACTGACAACCCGTACTCTGGTGACCTACTCAAAATACTTATCAGCTCCTAGGCCCCATCCCGGACATTTGTCATTCTCATTTGGCTGTGCAGGAGATATATACGCCGCCCCTGTTCTGATGGACGTCCCACCGGAGAGAATCCGGCACCGAACATTCTCGCTAAGATTGAGCGCGCTACCAGAATAATGGAAACACCCGTTTGAGCCCTTCAGATTGCAAATGTAATTGTAGACGAAGTTCGATGTGGTAGGGAGATTGCTGCAACAATGACGAGGATGGATGCACGGACAGTGTGCAAGGGAAGGGTAGAGTAAAAGCACAAAGGAGCGGTTCGCACGATGGGGGTACGGGACAGAGAATGCAAGAAATCGCCCCACAACGAACCAGATAGTCGACAGGGAAGTTAAAGAATACGATAAAGTGAAGAATAATATAGAACGAATGCGATAGACACAGAATGGGACAGCGGTTGTCGACCTGGTTCGTTGCAAGAAGACGCGAGTCAAGGGGGTAACGATGGGTGGGTGATGCATAGACTAACAAGTGGAATGAATGCAGATAATGTTGTGGTTGGGCAGGACGACCAGATTTGGCAAGGCGGACCTTCCTTGAGAAGGATGACAGGCGGAAAGGAGAGGGGTACAGGTCAATTACGTCGCCCATCCGTCCCTGTATCGAGTATGCGGCACGCTGATGCGAATCCGACTTCTCAAGGCGACCGCTCACCCTACAGTAGATTGTGCGCGGGATGGATGATGGGAAACGAGACAATTGCAGAAAAAGAAAGTGATGCATGGATGATGAGACTTGCAAAGACAATGGGCAGCGTGGCTGAGCGTGTAGGATGGTATTACATTTTGCGGGGGTTGTAACAGACTTTTCGACACGGATTGGAGTTGACCTGAATAGGTGTACGGACCTGCGCGCTATGAGACGGCGGTCATTCGTGGTGAGCCATTCAAGTGGTGCAAGGCTGGACGGCCAAAGACAACGAAGTCATGGGGCAGAAAATGGTCAGGTGGGGCCTCTGTGCGCTGCTTATTGATGATGGGCTCAAACGTTGTTGGTAAATTCTCCTTGTCGTCTTCTGATAGGAAAGAACTCGAGAAGGGGTCGGGGGAGAAGGATGAGGGACTCGTCGGAGTGAGAGGGAAATCATCAGATAGATCAGAGACGGATGTCGTGGCGCTCGTGGGCGTGCTGGCACCAGACGTTGATGGGCGAGTAGGCGTCATTGGAAGGGGAATGAAGGACTGCCGGACGAACCGCCCACCCTGGAGGTAGTACTGTACAACGAATGTTGCCGCCTTGGAGTAGAAAGCATAGGAGTACTTTTTTACCAGCGTCTCTGAAAGGTCGTTGACATGCTTAGCCAAGCGATTATCGAGATAATCGACGATTTCCAAACATTCCTCCGTTTCCTCAAAGATGCGGCGTGGTTTGCCGCACAGGAAGAGAGCTAGCGTAAGTGCTCCAAGGGCGATCGAAGAGGGAGGATATTTGATGAACTCTCGGTGAAACAGAGTGATTTCCATCAGAAAACGTGCAACATGCTGCACCCTTTCTTCCTCGACAAATGGCTCACAGCACATCAATCTGAGCCATGCTTCTGCAGTCGGATGTCCTAGCGTCCACTGAATGGTCTGGAGCACATGTCCTTCCATCTGAATGAAAGCAGACTCGTCATATGTGTCGCGACAGATCTGTGCAAGCTCTTGAACCGTCGGGACGCGTTCCTTCGCATCCTCAAACTTGGCAGCAATCCACAGCGCTGCGCAGCCTACGAGCTGATAGTGCTTGATGTAAACTATTCGTCGAGAGACGTAGCGGTCCACGATATTGAGAGTGAGATATAACGTCTCAGGTCGAAGTCGGAAGGTGAAGTGAATCTCAACAAGAAAATCGATGAGACATGGGCGCATGTGCCATCGGATCTCGGGTTGTTGATCCATCGACTGTGAGGACGACATGGTGTATCGCTATACCAGAAGAATTAGGCCCGCCAACAAGCCAGGAATAAACGTCACACAAACCTCCATCTCATGCATGTAGAAGCGAATATCTTCCCTGTATTCCTCCTCCAGGAAAATGCCTTGCTTGCGAAGAGCGGCGATTTGGGCTTGACGTTGTCGCTGCTGCAACAGTGCTGCCTTGGCAGAATAAGGAGTTCGGCGGGTTACAGGAGGGGGACCGAGAGGGGGCGACTTGTGATGTTTCGATATACCTGAAGGTGATGGCCGTTTCTTAGGGTACGCAGCATTTCGAGAACTCCGGTAAGAAGTCGTGGAAATGTCTTTCATAACTGAAGAAGTGGCGGGTGAGATCGATCTAGGAAAGCGTACGACCGATAGTGGGCTTGAGGGGGGTAATTGAGCAAAGAGGGGGGTAGACTCTGCATCAGCAATGATTGTATCAAACGAAGCGGGAGAAGACATGATTAAATGCGCGAGCGCCTCAAGCGCGCACAAGACGAAGGAAGAGAAATGACAACAACCACTTGACGGCTCAACGTCGTGGGTTTATTGTCAACGAAAGGCATTCATTCCGTTGCAGGATGCCTACGTCTATTGAGTGGCGGCATTTGGAATGCCTGATCTCACGACGTGACACCACTTTGAATAAGCGAGATCTGAGAAGAACAGACTCACCAGAATCAGAAACTGATCATGCGAAAGCGAACAACTTCAAAGGTTGTCGTGAAGTGAGGATTGAGGTGAAGAGTGGCGTGTGGGTGAAGACTAGATATGAACAAGTCGTGGTCAGCGTGGATGGTCGTAAAGAGAAAGGATAGGGAGATGAAGAGAAGGGAAAGTTGTGGACGACAGTGACTACAAAAAAAGTCTACTTGGAGAAGAAGACTTGTTGATTGAACAAGAAGAGAGTGAGGACACTCGAAAAGAGTATAAGAAGATGCAAACGGCACAATCGGCTCATCAAGTTGTTTGAAATTAAAAAAGGAAATTTAAACAAAAAATATTGTTCACTTTTATGTGAACTTATGTGAAAGGTCCAAAATCGTACAAAAATATATCATCGCAGTCGGGCAAGGGAAATCAGACAGTTAATCCTAGTCTGCTTGGCATCTGAGTATACTGTCAGAATGTTCCTCAACCCTGCCCAAAGGCCCTAGATGAGCGCTCAGGCTCTGTAACGGCCTCGGGCGAGACCCAAGGGGAGCCGCATCAGGCGCATATTCCCACGACCCCACGTTTTACAGCGACCAAAAGAATGACATCAATCAATAAACTAATCCTCACCTCGAATGCACTGGTTTGACTGTGGCTTGATGCTGTCAAGAGCCGTTAGCTTGTTTCTGTGCTGTCAGGGCCATAATTTAGGTACGCACTTGTGAACAATGTTGACCGACACCGGTGTGCTGGCTATCCTGTACCGAAGCATTTCACATCTCATATCAGTCACAATCGATGGTATCAGATGCGCGGATAGCTTACAAGCGACCTCGGGAGATGTGACCGACGAAGGTGAGAGAAAATTGATGTGGGGGAGCGATTATGGCAAATTATTCAGGCAAAAAGTAATGCTGTCGGGGAACTTTTGAAAGAATGGGAGGGAAAGAGCAGGTAAAGGAAAGACTGAGTGAGTGTAGAGTAAAGGCAGAGCAACGACTATAAAGAATCGCTCGAAGCTAATCGAGCGTGTGGAGTGTCACGGGCACAAGAGCGGACGTGGGCTTTGTACTCGTAAACTGGCTTGCGCCGGGGAGGAACGGGATTGAGAGATAGAGGACTAGTGTAACACTGTAGTGTCCTGCAAATTTTCAATCGCGGAAGGAGGTAATTGTCGAGTGCAATGCAGAGAAGGCGTGTACCGCTTATCCCTTTGTCCTGGCAAGCGATATCGATATGTATTATTATTTCCGGCAGCAATTTGAGACATGGTGAATTCTGATTTGGCAGCATCAAGTCCACGTTGTTTGCCTGCAGGCGTAGGGTTATGTAAGTTCGATATCATCCTTCTGTACGGCTTAGCGGTAAGTACTAGAGTCTCCTCAAAAGGATTCCGTCCTTGAGCTTGAGACTTGCCAGAGTCTTGTCAGATCTAGTTGACTGCGATAGTTGCCACAATTTCCTTGCAATTTACTGTATAGATACCGTATGAGTATCCTGTGGTGTATTTCGAGCAGCCTCTTCAAGCACGCAAACTCCCACAGCGCACCTCCCATCAGTCACCTCTTATCGAGCGTCTAACGATGCCATCGGTCCATATAGGTCCATCGCTGCAATCGATTATCGAAGGCGGCAGGCTGCGTCCCTATCGGATGACCCTTTCATGATCTAATGTTATCCGAATCTAGAGTAAGTTACGGCTTGAGCGGCCCACCCACCAGGAGAATGCCACATCATTGGAAGGGGACCGAGTAGAAGACAATGAGCGCATATACTTAACACGCTCTTATCACCCCAACTCATCATGATGGAGTCCATTACACTCTCTACGTATTTATTGGACTAGATATTGGATATCATTCAAGGATGCGGGGATAGAGCGTTTTTCGCCAACATCTAATCCCAAGCCAGCAGTCAGTTTCATGTCCACGGCGTTCCGACTCGTGAGCGCCGCCTGTCACTGATCTCGTGGTTACGACGGAATTTTCAGACATGGATTATGGAACGCTCCAAATGTTAAAGTTTGAAGTGCACGCCGTTAAGGAATCTGTGATTGATCATTGATATTCGCATTCGCAAGAATCATTAACCTCGTAACCCATTTTGCCAAGCACTCCTTGCACAGCAGTTACAGAAGAGAACCAGTGCGGCGCGACCGTCAAGAGACCCATAAGTTACGTAGACAGTATGTCCTTCTTTATGCAGTTAGCATGGTAGTCCTTCGATTCATCTCTGGCCGAATCTAGAACGCCGCGAGAACCATGAGTATTTGTGTCCCAGGTCCTCCGCCCATCGTAATGATGGTGGCGTTGAAATACTCACGTTCAAGAGTATCAGGCCTCAGGTTTCGCTGTCCAGGCAGTAGGCCTCGATGAGC
>QFEX01004658.1:32544-59651 GCA_003316505.1 Suillus alpinus
TAATATACGCTTGCGGAGAACCAGAATGAAACATGATAGACGGACGGTATGAGCACAACTGTTAAACTAACGAGAGAAAATTATTAGGTGAGTCCGAGAGTGAATGAATATTGGGCGAGGATAAGAGACCGTAAGCAGTCCGTGAAAACTCTCATTCCCTTCTTCCTCCGCTCATCAAGAGTGCCATGAGATCGTGCGCGGGTTGATTGTTTGGACCAGGTGGGCCCTGCTGTTGATAGTGGAGAGGAAGCATGTGCGGAGGGATTTGCTGCTGCTGTTGCTGCTGCCTCATGGAGAGAAGAGGCGGCTGGATTTGAGGTCCCTGTTGTCCAAAACCTCCGTTGAGACCACGGAGACCACCTGGCATACCGTTAGCACCGTTTATCCCCAGAAGCTGGGCTTGCGCAGGGTTAAGACCTCCAGGGTGCATCAGGCCTTGCATGGTATTGTGTCCGTGCAGCTGATGGGTTCCTCCGGGGTGGGGCACACGCATTTGAGGAGCGCCGTTGAAGCCAATACCCCCCGGAGGGAAGTTGTTAAACTGCTGTTGAAGCGTAGCATTACCATGCACCGGACCGTGTAGCCCACCAGGGATAGCCATTGCCGAGTTCAAGAATTGAGCAGGCTCATGAGGTGGTCGCCCACCTAAATTAGCCAAACCAGGTGGCAGGCGTTGAGCTGAAGGCTGCAAAGGATTCGGTGAAGGACCGCCACGGAATTGGGATGATTGAAGAGGCATGCCCCCATTGCGGTTCATGTTCGCTTGATGTAATCCTTGGTACATTTGAGCAGGACCGCGTTGACCCCCAAACTGCATGGAGTCATCAATGTCAGAGAGCATGGCGCTGTTTTGCCTGCTCCGAGGAGGGGCAGCTGAGCGTAAGCCGGGCACCATGCCATCTGGGACAAAATTCCTGTCGTCAAGACGACTATCGTATAACGAGTCCATGCGGGTGTGACCAGGATAGTGCTGGGAGTGGCCGAGCTGGTTTTGAAGGTGGTGAAGGTTGGAGGGAGGATTGAAATGGGAAGCATCTGAAGCCAACACTTCTGGTAGTATATGAGGCCTCTGACTCTAAAACTGATATCAGCGCCGATAACAAGTAGATGATGATACGACCCACATGTGCTGAGTTGCTCAACATGGCAAATATATCTTCCATAGCTCTGGCATCCGGATTACTTGTGGGCATTCCATTGTATCCACTGAGCTCGCCTCTATGAGCTGGCGTTGGGCCACCAACTGGAGCCTTGCCCATTCCTGGTTGGGAATCTCTCCCTTTCCCGTCAAAGAACTTCGCAAACCGGCTGCCTTTCGCGGCTGCGATTCCAGAGTTCAATTGCTCGTACGGCACAGAGTGGCTCGGTAAAGGCCCACTATTGGGTACGTCAACCTGTTCGAGGTTCATATGCCCAAAGGCATTGCGATCTCCAGGGGATACGACAGAAGCTCGACGGAACGCATCCAAAGGCGACAATCCTAGTCCTTCCCGAGCTTCCTCAAACGGCGAGAAGCCCTGAGTCGCTCTCACAGCATCCAAATTGTCGTTATGATATGTAGTTGACAAATGTCCATTTGAAGGGATGGTTGAGTTGGTTGTCGGCGTGCCATTCTTTGACAGAGACACTGGGGAATGCGAACCTGTGTACGAGGGAGGGGCGTGACCTACAGAGCCCTGAGGAGTTTTGGAGGCCAAAGTAAGAAGACGACAACCTGAGGGAGGAACAGCGTTGGGAGCTGATGGGACAGTGGCGCTGAGAGCTTCGATAGAATGTTTTGTCAAAGCTTGAGGTGCCGGTAAATCAGTAGCAACAGGCTTAGGGAAGAAGCGAGAACCTCCTGGCTTTCCTTTGTTGATGTCAGACTCGCGGGCACCAGCTGGAACTCCAGGTCCAATGGAGGATGATGGGGATGATAACATAGACAAGAGTACATGAGATCCGTCGTGAAGAGCTGGGTCAGCTTGTGGTGGAGGTGGAGAAGCAGACGATTGCGAAGAAATTGGCTGAGGTGCGACATGAGTGCGTAGTTCTGCAGTTACTTCAACCGATGACAGGTCTATCCGTGTATCAGCACATCGAGCCTGCCTGAGAGAAAGACTGGACTTGCCGTTTGTAGGAGTTGAGTCCTTGGTCTCTGAAGATGTGTTTGCGAGTAACGATGAACCCGCAAGGGGAGACTGGTCAGCTTTCTTCTTTTGTTCTTCCCTTTTCATCATCAGCTTGAAGATCTGAATTTCGTCCAAGTGGGTTTCGGACGTATTCGCCCTCCCTTCAAAGTCACCAGAACGATCAGCGTCTTGCGCAGCAGTACCTTGCTCCTTCTGCTCTCTCTCCTTGATCTCTCGCTTGAACGCCTGTATGCCATCCAGGTCTCCATGGGCACGGCCTAAACCATTGCTGCCAGCAGAAGGGATGTATGTGTCCATCCATGCAGGCTCCTTCTCTCTTTCCTTCTCACGTTCTCTGTCACGATCCTTGCGATCGTCTCTGTCCTTCGCCTCGTCGGGTTTTCTCTCGCGGCCAGCCGCTCGCTTGCTTCGACCATCACGGTCGTCGGCGGGGGTCCATCGACGATCCTG
Organism: Suillus alpinus; assembly: GCA_003316505.1. NCBI lineage: Eukaryota > Fungi > Basidiomycota > Agaricomycetes > Boletales > Suillaceae > Suillus > Suillus alpinus. Next base: position 35,127 of record QFEX01004658.1, read on the forward strand.
ACGATCGCCAGTATCCCACGCGGCAGGGCGGTCGCGTACCCGGTCCTTGTCTCGTTCCCGGTCCCGCTGCTCGCGGTCCCGTCTCGCTGTCATACGCTCATCACGCTTTCCGTCGTCCCTCCAGCGACGAGGATCGTCCACCTCAGACTCTCGATCAACGTCACGATCGTCCCTGTCCCTTCGATATCCCGCTGCCTCTTTTTGATGGTCATCGCGGTCGCCTCTGCGATCACGATCCCTGTCGTCCCGATCACGATCACGTCTCGACGGTGAAACATCTCGTCGTGGGCGGGAAGAATCACGGACCCTTGAGCGAGGTCGGTCACGCTCATCTCGATCGCGCCGAGGATTATCGGAACCTAGAGGAACTATTAACAGCTATTATATGAGAACAGAAAATTCAGTGTCCTACGTTCACGGCCTGTGCGAGTTGATTCTATTCCGCGACTTAGTGACCTAGGCTATATGTGGGGTAGGGAACGTACCACGTCTCCAATCTTCGCTCGTCTCGCCATCTTTCTTTTTAGGAGGTTCTCGGGAATCCAGCTGACGATTACTGAGGGCTTGCTGCGACTGGGACGCTATTCGAGAGGATGTGCCACCAAGGTGAGGGGCCAAGTCCCTGTCCTTTCCTCGAAGCTGTTGCATGGAAGAAAGAGCCCGACGGTCGCGGTCATACTTGTCCGACAACTTGAACAACATATGAGCGCCCTGGTGTGCAACAAGCTTTGCCACTTACATTCCGTAATCTTTCCTGGCCATCTTTGACCCGGGAATCACGTTCTTGTTCTCTATCCGTATCTCTGTCTCTGTCTCGGTCAGTTGCACGAATGGACTGGTGCTTGAAGTTGCCCATTTGCGAGGGCTGTGTGATGGCGGCCCCACGAAAAGAAGGTCGGGCAGCACCTTCTAATGACACTGATCAGACCCGGTCGCGAGAGAAGGTAATCACAATGCCTACCCCCGTCCTCCGCATCTCTGCGAAAGCTGGAAACAATGTTAGGTAGGTCTAAATGGTGGTATTGGCAGACCTCACCGTCGGTCACGAGCGTTGGGCTGAGGGAGTGCTTCCGAGTCCTTTTTAAGATTGCCTTGGTCACTCTCGGTTCTTCAAAGGTAGAATAAGCCACAAGCTCGAGGAGTAAGAGACGACACGAACCCGAACCAATCCTTCAAAGCTGGCATGCCTGTCGGAGTACAGACCAAGGGAGATTTATGAAGAAGTAATAGATGAGGTCGGGAATACATAACAAAGGGTCGACTATGGATATCATTTTTGTCTTTAGCAAGACTGTCAGTAACGGGTTCTGGTGATTGAGAAGATGGATTGTCTGGTCGGAGAGAAACTTTGGCCACAGCGTCAGATAAATTGTCAACAACACCATTCTCTGGGAAGACAACGTCGTAAACAGCGACCTGGTTCTCTACACCAGACATTGCGGTGTGAATGGGATGTTGAAGAGACTTGTGAGAGAGCAAAACGTCGCCCCAATAGCAATGCCAGCAACGCGGACTTGAAGAGCGGAAAGCAAAACACTACAACTCTAATTCTAGCCACAATTTCTTGTTTGGAGCATTCAAGAGCGCACATGCCAGATTTTGGTCTCAAGTATTTCATTTTGCAGCAGAGAGTTATACACCTATATCGTCATGCTATAAGAGCGTCGAAATGTGCGCTATCGTGTTTTCTGAAAAGTTTTACTACAGCTTAATACCATCATCAGACATACCTGATCCACAGGCAAGGTCAGAGACCATCACCTGGTTTCGCAGTGAAATTGAGCGCAATAGATGGCTGACGGACGTGGTGAGTCGGTCTTGTTCTTCGTGATTCACGCCTCTGGCACTCATCGTAGGTTAGGCTGTCATAGAGGAAAAAATTGCTATGGCTCGTCGAGAAATTCGTCAAATACTTCCAACATCACAGGCCCTGTAGGCGACATCGTCACAATAGCGCCGCTGCAATGGCAAGGCTCCTAGAGTGCTCAAAGACGCGGAGGTTCACACTTCATTGCAAGCAGCAGGGATATGCACACATGATGGCGATCCCAGTCAGGATATGACTGTCCACGCTCCTCTCATCCATCAGGACGGGTGTCAAGACACTACGTTCTCGTTTCCCCGTTGCAAATCAGATAATGAAGGTGTATTGTTTATAACCCTCGTTCATATCGTGACAAGAGGCAAGCACACCAGTCGCACGATACTGTTAACATGAACAGTCGATCCCACTACGCAAAAACAACTTCGATAGTTGAACATACCTTTCTGCGTTCGGTTTGTGGTAAGGCCCTGTCTCACATCGTGCAACCCTGATTAATTTCAACTCAAGAATAAATGAAGATAAGTATAAATGATAGTCCTGTTCGCCTACTCAGGTTATACTATGATACCGTTGCCAAAAGTCCTTCAAGCTCGCGGTTCAGAGTCCCACCTTCGCGCCGTTATGACCGGGACTCAAATCGAAATTTGGTGCTCATCATGTTTGCAGTCGACGAACCAGGCATAGCTATAGTCAAGCTATAGTGGTATGGGTGCTCTCAAATGTGCCTGTAGCAGAATACTTTCTTCACAGTGACGACCACTCCCCCAGGGTGCCAGTCACCGTCGCTAAAGCCTTGACCTTCCAAAAGCAGGAATGAGGCGAAGAGGGTGGTCCTTCATTACATCCTCGAGATGTCATATTTGGACGTTGCTGAGCTATGTGCGTGCAATAAGGAGGAGCAACGCGATGCAATTTCTTGCGATCTGAATGGGTCGGGAGTGCCGTGGTAATATGCAGAGTTCTCCCTTGAGTAGGATGATCATGCTCAAGGCTGGGATCTCATCTGACCTTTGACCAGGAACGAAGAGAGATATCCACCAGGAAGGGCTCGAAACCGTATTTCGTACCTGCATAATTGCCAAATATTCTCTTGACCGCAGTAAGTCCTCAATTGTCTGATGCTCTGCCGTACTTCTTTCACCGTGCATCGAAACAATCGAAGGTGCTGGCCAGATGCTTGAACACCTTGCGGCTGTCCCTTGCGAGGATCACGGCTATCTAGAGCGGATCTAACAGCGTCGAAATGATATCAGCCACTCAGGCTATTTGGAAAGAGATACAATTTCAGACACGCAAGTAGCGAAGACGCGCCTTTCGGGCCTGCAGGACCAAACGGCATGTCCAGCATCAACTCCAGACTTACTGGCCGAGAGATCCACCTGCGTCAATCGTTCGAGGCAGTTTCCTTCGACTCAATATTTGCTGGGGCCTGGGCGAGACCTTTCAGAAGTCTCAGAATATCTGACTAGTTCAGTTTAGCCACTCTTGACTGTTAACAGTATTGGAGGTCTTCTTCATGCCAACGCGTGACGCACGGGCTTGTACCGTCCTATCATTTGACATCCGTCGCGTCATATTATGGTCTGGGTAATCTACGTCTCGTACAACCCATTCTATTCACAGATGATGGAATACAATTATGCCTAGATACACATTCTCGAAGGGTATGTCACTGCAGGTGTACAAGAAGCTAAAATTTATGCCTGCGTTACATAATTTAGGGAAGGGCGCAAGCGATGATCAATCGCATCTGGATGGAGCGCGTGAAGGTTGTTCAAGAGTGCAAAGAGCTCATACGACATATGCACCAGCCGAGAGTAAGCCAATGCTTGAGAAAAGGATAGACCAAATGAGTGCTATGAGGACGTTCAACGGCCGGAGACTGTGATGTAATTCACATCTGATGCATTACCTAGTGATGGACGTACTCTATGTTCATTCAGTGCTTTTTGGCGTTGCTGTCCCAATGCAGGTAAGGTGGAGCACATAACTTCATTGCTAACTCATGGCTTATCTCACTATTAGTCCATCAAAGTGAACAAATGGCATTCTGATCCTGACTACTTCCTACTGCCCTCAATTGGCACCCAAGGTATATTTGTACGCCTTAACCAGTGCAGCAGGCCCGCTTCGGAAGTGGTGGCGTCTGGAAGCTCTGCGTTCTAAGAAAGCAAACGTGCTTTGGTTTCTGTTCAGAGCCGCTGACTGGCCGGCAGTTATGACCACGGACAGACGTATCGTTTCAACGGCAGAGGATAACGGAAGCCAACGATAACGCACTCTTTTCGAGCAACTCCAACTCAAGTTCGATGTGTCATTGAACGACGATAACGCACTCTTTTGGAGCAACTCAAGTTCGATCTGTCATTGAATGACCATAAATATGCTGCGCTGGAGAAGCAGCCCGCTTAAGAAGAGGTATCAAGAGGCTGTATTGCGAACCTCGACGCCCTGGTAAATTTGTGCGGCATTGGGTTAGAGTCAACTGGTCAGCCTAGAATCATCGTGGTCTAGAACTGATGACATAGACAACCCTTCTCGTTGCGAGCATTCGGGAAGAGCTGTTCACGGATTGTGGACCAGCCTCTGATTGACCCGGAGGTTGTGATCGAGAAAAACATGCTCGGGGCAACAAGCTTCAGCTAGATTGCCCTGAGCATACGCTCGAAGCACTGCAGGAAGTATATTTTCAAATGGAGCGAATCATACAAACATCAACGATGGCCCCAAATTACATCAATGTAATGCTTAAGGACGTGCCGCACAAGGGGCGAGATGGGCGCGGAGTGGCCTCGGCCCTTGCAGACGTTCGGCGTTGATCTAAGCTTGGTTGCGCAGAACTGAAGGGCGTTATCAAGGAGAGGAATATTTCAGGGTGTCTCCACTTACTAAGAATTACCGAATCTCCACTGATAGATCACAATCAGCAAATGGAGTAACACACATGAGTATATCACTCACCGCAAGAACATTTTGCTGATGAACCGATCCTTGTTGACTGGCTTCTTGTTCTTACCCTTGGGTACTTCGGTCCACATCTGCATCGTGGTTCAGTACGGTCTCTACCAGTAATAGAATAGAACAGACCTCTTTGACATTTTCAAGTACCTGCGGCAACTCAACTTTAGAAACTGGTAGGCAAATACTGGAATGGTGACGCACCATATTACTGTGGCGATCAAAGGCCTTTACACGAGCGAGAAGCTTTTTGTTATTTCGCAGAGAAATGAGGACTTGGGCATGGTTGCGAACTGCCTGTTGCAGAACTGAAAGGGGCCCCTGGCTGATTTCATGCTCCTCCAGCTGGCGCAGCTGAGCCTCATCGAGTTCTGATTTTGGTACATGCACGTATTGACTGCAGAGTTATTAGCCAAACATCTAGATGCCTTGAGGCCTGCACCTACCTCATGATTGCTTGTAAGGAGCGTTTGTTTGTGAAGGCCAAACAAACGATCGAAAATACTCTGAAAGTATATACTCATCAAGCTTTGGCAAGAAATATCTCAAGCCTTCCCGTCCGCCATGGGTCGATTGAAACAAAAAGGAAAGGCTGGTGCAGCAAAGGCCTATGTTACACGGTCGTCTGCTGTGAAAAAACTTCAGTGCTCTCTGGCTGACTTCCGCCGGCTATGTATCCTCAAAGGTGCGTTACAGTTGTTTCGCAGACTTAACTCCACTGAGAGTTGTATAGGAATCTTCCCTCGTGAGCCCAGACACAAGAAACGAGCCAACAAGGGATCAACAGCACCAACGTCGTTCTACTATGCGAAAGATATCGCTTACCTCGCTCATGAGCCAGTCCTCAATAAGCTGAGGGAACACAAAGCCTTCGCGAAAAAAATCTCTCGAGCACTTGGACGGGGAGAGTGGTCAACTGCGAAGAACTTGGAGGAGAATAAACCTGTATACCGATTGGATCATATTATCAAAGAGAGGTACGCTACGCAGGGCATTGTGAAAGGCATTGGCTGATCAAGTTTAGGTACCCATCATTTATCGACGCAGTACGAGACATCGATGATGCACTTTGCATGATCTTCCTCTTCGCATCTCTCCCTTCAAATCCTCGGGTTTCACCTGCTCTCATCGAAAACTGTGCCCGTTTGACTGCAGAGTGGCAACTATATGTCATGCACACGCGGTCACTGCGAAATGTTTTCTTGTCTATCAAGGGTGTATACTACCAAGCAGAAGTGATGGATCAAAATGTAACCTGGCTCGTGCCGTATCAGTTCCCTCAGAACGTGAGCTATCTCCTTGAATCTGTGTCTTTGTTGCTCATATTTTACATTCAGATACCATCCGATGTGGATGTCCGTGTTATGCTTACCTTCCTCGAACTGTACCAGACGTTACTTGGGTTTGTGTTTTTCAAGTTATATACAGACGCTGGACTCGTATATCCGCCACCCTTGGACTCTAGCAAGGACGAATCTGGAGCTGGTGTCGGAGCATTCAATATCCGATCAGCGAACAGTCCAGCTACTGCAGCACCGAAGAGTGATGCTCCCAAAGTATCTAGCAAGGAAGTCCGGCAGACGATCAAGAACATTACTGCAGAATTATCATCGGTGCCTCCTGCTGATGTAAATATTTATCGCACCGATTCATTCCCCAATGCCCCTGAGGAGGAATTTGTACCACAAGCTTCAAAGTCCGATCTTGATGTACCGTCGTCGCTCCCTACGCTTCTCTCGCTCTCATCCTTACCAAAACCATCATCGACAAACATATTTGCCCCATATACCTTTTGGCTATCACGCGAATCATCACGATCGATATTCGAGTTCCTTATCCGGTCTTTTGGCGGTCGTATAGGTTGGCCAGTCTCATCAGGAGGTGGCTCACCATTTACGGAAGATGATGAGGCAATCACCCACGTCATTATTGACAGGCCCGCTGCCAAGGGTGATACAGCCCAGGAACGAGAACGTCGAAGACGAAGGAAGTATGTACAGCCTCAGTGGGTGGTTGATTGCATCAACGCCGGGAAAATCTTGCTCGAGGATCCGTATGTCCAAGGAAAGACACTTCCACCCCACTTGTCGCCATTTGGCGAGCGAGATGGAGCATATGATCCAACCATTGGTCTAGCTAACGTCGAAAACTCATTGGTTGACGACGCTGAGCTCAGCGAGGACAGTCAGGAGGTAGAAGACGTGGAGATGGGATCGGGATTAGAGGAAGGTATAACTTCAATGGCTGCCTTGGCGGTGGCTGCTGCAGATGACCCAGAGGCCTTGCGGGCGGCGGAGCTTGCGGCAGAAGCAGCAGGCGTCGACTATGGCGCATTTGAGAAGGAGGTACAAAAGAAACAGAAACAACAGAAGCAGAAGGAAGATGCTGTTGTCGATGGCGGTGGTGAGGAAGACATGAACAAGATACTGATGAGCAAGCGCAAGCGCCAGTTGTACGAAAGAATGAAATACGGGGAGAAAAAACGAGCTACTGAGGTCCGTCCTAAATTTATCAAATGGGTTTTTGTGTTCTAATCTCACAGTTCCACAGCACGCCAAACTCGAAGAAAAGAGGACGAAGATTGAGAAGGACAGACGACGGAAGGCCAGGGCATGATGAGATATATTGGAGTCCCCATCGCACGATGTTCGGACTGTGCTCATACAGTACTTTCAGCTGGTACTGCAATGCGAATATATACCGAATCCCACGAAAAGTAATGGTATTAGCTCATGTCGAATACAGACGACTGCAATTGTGAAAGTTCGTTGGTGTGAGCTGATTAGCTCTTAGAAATCACGTTCGTGCCGGAGAGCGCGACTGACGCCCATGCCCACGATTTTCGAGTTAACTTCTTTTCACTAAACTGGCATCGTTGCCCGGGCGGTCCAACTGTCGCTTCATCGCCGGTTACTAGACCTCATCACAGCCACTACTAGAAGTTTAACTGCTTACAGCTGCAGAAGCCTGGAAGTTCCAGCATGGTTGGCTTTCTGGGTACGGGAAGCAGGAACTCCCCAGCGACGGACAGTCGCCATCCTGATACTACTTTAAACACGCCGTCCCATGCCAATGGAAGTGCTGCTCGCGTCTTCTCCGATAAGTCTGCACCCAATCACTCTCCCGGCCAGCCTCAGAATACTAGTGACAACAGTCATAGTCCCCTTCATTTCTTTTCACTTCCTCACTGGACACGAAAGATACTACCTGTCTCCGTGTCTGCTCGTCGGAGTCTAGCTGGTATGCCCTCTGATGAACTCGGCGTTGTTCGGAGAAGGCCCTCAAAACTTATGCTGGACAAGGAGCTCCCGCCTACACCTCCGATCCAAAGTGTAGCCGGCAATTCTGACTCTGTAGCAACGTCCTTGCACATATCCTCGCGCATATCCACGGACAGATCCACCACCTCACCTACCTTTCCTAGAGCAAACATACCTCCAACTTCCGCTGAACCCAGACATGCCCAGCCTACGTTATATTTCGATGCATATCATAATGCTGTTCCCCGCGGAGTGAACACAGTGTCTTTTGTCACTGCTTCACCTACGAGCATCGACCAACGCGATGCGACCCTCCCGCTACGACACGCCAGAAGTACTCAATCATTCCTTTCACATAAACAGGCAGACCGGTTGGTGCAGCCTCTCAATATTGCGGATAGAGTTCGTGGTCTTTCCATCGGCCAGAGACATTCTCCCAGACTGAAAGATGCGGAACTACCACCGACTGGTGAAAACAACGAAGTATCACCTGTTCGCCAGCTGTCGACAAAATCTTCGCAACAGCTGCTTTCAGTTCCGTCTGATTCTCTGTCACTTCCAGCATTGCAACCGACATCACCATTTCACATAGACTTCCATTCGGACACTCCTGCATCGTCCCAGCAGCTACCGCAACGATCCACTTCGAGATTGACACGAAGTCACTCAGAGAGGTTCACCAGACGTCCGTCCCCCTCCAACTATGAAGTGCCTCCATTACCCAAGATCATATCAGCATTTGATTCGTCCCAGCATCATTCAACGACTGCCGATCCACCATTTCCTTCCCATCATCCACCCAGACCCGCACTGCGCCGCCCCATGACTGCCGATTCCGCCCGTTCACGCACTCGTTCATTTTTTACTCTGTCACCACAGACAACGCCCGGTCATTCTACACAAACCCCACACTTTGGAAACGCGCTCTCAAGTCTCACGTCGTCTGCCCCCGCCAATCATACAAATAATCGACCACGTTCTGCTACTAATCCACCTCTCCTGCACCGGCTTTCAATCAATTTTTTTGCATCATCTACTGCCTCCGCAAAAGCTGGGACAATGTCCGGCGGTTCCATAACCGCCTCGCCAGTTTCTCGATCACGTCCACCGTTGCTTTCGTCGGTACCACCTGAGGAGCTGAGACCTCAACAGGACGAGTTACCTGAGGCTTTCTTGCAGAGGCTTACCTCCCTTGTTGGCAAAGCTGATGTTGCGGGGTTGTTGGGATCAAGGTACATCGCTTCACTTTTCACTTTTCACTCGTCACCACTCTAAGTTGATCCTTAGTGCGGCAGTCAAATATGTAGCTTCTCTCAAGCTTTACATCGGAAAGTTCTCTTTTACTGGGGATCCTCTGGATGTTGCTCTGCGGCGGCTTTTGATGCATATTGGCCTTCCCCGGGAAACACAGCAAATCGATAGGGTGATTGAAGCTTTTGCGAAGCGATACGTCGAGTGCAACCCAGATATATTTATGTCCGACGGTAAGCGCGATTTTACTGATGTATAGGCAATGGACTTGTACTCATCAGACTTTTAGATATCCCATACATTCTCGCCTTCAGTCTCATCATGCTTCACACAGATGCCTTCAACAAGTCCAATAAGCGCAAGATGACGAAAGTTGACTATCAGAAAAACACGGCTGTCTCGGGAGTTATACCCGAAGTGTTGGATGTATGTTGGAAATTGACCATTCCTCCCTCATAACTGATGCATACGCCTAGTGCTTTTATGATAATATTGTGTTCGCTCCTTTCATATTTATCGAGGACCCTATGGATCCCCCTCGTCCATCAGTTGATGGTAGTCTTTCGCGACCTCCCACTTCTGCTGGTGTTCCAATGACACCAGTAGGAGGTACTCTACTGAGCAGACCAAAGATTGATCCATATTATCTGATCACCAATGTAAGTGGTCTCACCTCCTCAATGCACTGTCAATGACACTCTGCTTCGAAGCACTTACTTGATTCGCTCCGCGTAAATGTCGAACAGCACATACCTCTAGACAATCCGTACTGTTGGGAGGGAACAAGCGGTTCCTGGGATAACGACAAACTTTGGTCTGCTTTTGCCCAAGGAGATACGATAGAGATTACTTGCTTTGAACACAATCGCATGCCTTCTGGGTTGTTTGGCCTCAGTGTAGCCAGTCCATCACTTATGGGGACAACCACACTTCCCGGTTTTTTGCCACCTCAGAAGGAGACTTGGCGGCTTAAGCTGTCGAAAGTCTCTGTTTTGAACCGCAAAGACGATATCTTGGAAGGCGGTAAAAAGCCCTCGAACCGCAAGTGGAAGTCGTTTGGTGTTGCTTTGACGACTTCACAAGTCCTTCTCTTTCGCGACCCATCATGGGCTGCCACTTTTCTGTCAGCATCGGATTATTCCAGACAGTCGACCATACATTGCAAACCCGATGAAGTTTTGTCGGTCAAGGACGCACTCGCTGTGTTCGATCGGTCATACCAAAAAGCATGTTCTTTTTCATTACTCTTCTACGTGATGCTAACGTTTCTCCAGCATCCAAACACATTTCGCCTGGCCCTCGCTGATGGACGCCAGATCTTGTTCCAGGCTTCAAGTGAACTGGAGGTCAATCAATGGGTTTCGCGCATCAATTATGCTAGTGCTTTCAAGTCTGCTGGGATACGAATGCGTCCCCCTGGTATGACAGGCAGGGAGGTGACGCTAACTGGGGTAGCTGCTGCGCAATCACATCTCCAAGACTTACGGGTGGTGCAGCAATCTCAGCCCAAAATTCGATCATGGGGTTCTCAGAGCTCACTCATTCGTGCTACCAAGTCGACCGACGAAGGTACAGAAGATGCTGTCGAGCGATCAAACCTGGAAATTGGGTCGGAGCTCGAAGCTCGGCACGACATCACCCATGAACCTCCCGCCGTGCGTGAGATAGAAGGCGCATCCCAATTCAAAGCGACTTTCGACAAAGTGAAAGCGCAATTGACTGCTGCCCGGCTCAGTTTGTGTGATTCGTCATTGCCCCCGAATGATGCATCTGATGATGATGTTCGTTTCCCCGGGCACCGCTCCTCCCTGACAGCCGACGACAATTCCCCTCCCCAAAGCAATCGCACCATTCTCCTCCAATCCACCATCGGCGATCTCGAAGATCGGATTTGTGTAACGCAGCCACTTCTGGAAACGAAGATGCACTTCGCTCGTAACGTAGCAGTCTTGACACCCTTCCAACGGTCAACGCGAGATCGGCTTCAAGATGCAGTACAAATTGTGGCGAAGCAGATTTCCCAGTTGCGTCTGGAGATTGCTAGGCTCATATGTCACCGCAATGTTCTACTAAACGATGTGGCAGCGGAAGAGCGAGGATTCAAACAGGCAGCTACAATTGCTTTGAACGCTGCCATGGATACTTTGCAAAGCCGAGGACAGCGTATACCTGAGCCGACGTCATCACCCGATGATGGATCACTGGATGTGGCAGTGTACCAATCATCTTCCAAAGCCATACCCAGTTCTCTGGAATCCTCCGTTCACGATTCTTTCCGGTCGGCTCTAGATTTCGGTCCAGACTGGCCGACAAACTACACATTTTCCGTGTCGAAATTCTTAGAGCCAACGAGGATCACGGATTCCCCCCTCACTGAAGGGGAGGGCTCAGGATATCCCTTCCTAGAGGCCGACACCAGTCTCTCGGAGTCTCGGACGGCTCATTCTATTCGGAGCTCTCTAGAGTTATCCGTGCAAGACGGTACTCCCCATTCTACCCATGAGAAGTTTTACACAGCGCAAGAGTCGCCTGAAGAGCAAGCTGAGGAGTGGAACAAGACCCGAGCAGCGAAACGTGTTTCGCTAGTCAAATTGCCCCCAGACATTCGACTGTCGGCGATGTTTGGCAAGACTCAACGGAATGGTTGTAATGACCTGATATCCACGATGACTCGGGAGGACTCTTCTTTTGGATAGTTCCTTTCGCATTGAACTTTGGACAATCTACATACTCGCCTATTGCATACGTTATATCCAAGTTATATCGCTTGAATTGTGTCGCATATTATATAACCTAAGCAACTTAAACCTCCGAGTGAGCCGATATTTGTGACTCGTGTTTTGAGCTTAGGTTTCAGCTGCACTGGCAGCACAGGCTGGCCTCCGAGCTCCATGGACGACCGCGTTTTACAGTGTGTCCACCAATATGATGCGCACTTTTTCAAGTCGTTGGGTGACCGATTGGCATAGCTGTAGTGTGACTAGGCCAAGGCTTCTTGTGTTTCTATCAAATCTTGGTTTCGTCAACTTAGTGACAGCGTCGCCACCCGAGGTGCCAGTCCCCGGCCTCACCATCACAACGTATGCCCACTGGTGTCGCCAAGGGATCTCAGAAACACTCATGGGCGCCATATGCCCCCTCAACTTGAAAAGCAGGGTGAGTCCGAGATCCTTAAAAAAAACGTACTCATCCGTAACCGTAACCCGTTCGGCCCGTCCAGGGATTTCAGCTGTTCGTTTACCGGGTGATGACCCATTGGCTATTCATCATATGCATGTGCCTGATATGTTACATTGTATGGAGGCCCAAAATACTTCCATGAGAATTTTCTTGTCCAGGGTAGACATGACGTTATCAGTCGTGTACTCGCCAAGGTCAATCAGGGTCAATCATGGAAACGATCCAAGGTCGAACCAACTTCGCGTGTAGTATCTCAGTCACGTAGGTCCGAGCTGTGCAAGTTGTTTTGAACTCCTTGCTGATCGTGACGCTGGTTGCAGTTTGTCTATCACGATCGTTTAAGAGCAGAGGCCTCCTGAAACGGCCTTTCAGCTTGAAATTTGGAAACCCCAGCCGTCGTTCCAAATCTTAACACCGTTCCCCCCCTCGTTGCTAATTCCTTGTGCGGAGTAGACTTTGTGACCCCTGCCTTTTCGCTGTTCGCAGGTGAGTATGCTGTCCCTCTCACTATTTGCTTGTTGCCTGATTAGCTATGTCGAGGAAAAGAACTGAGCTTGCCGCTGTTCACATTCTACGATTTGAATCATATTATCGGCGGACTTTGGCTTGTTCGTGTGTAGTACCATGCCTGTCCAGCCACGGGAACATGTCTCGTCTAGTAGCACTACTCGACGCCCTGCCAAACTTGAGTGTAGTATGTCACAGAACGGCACGCGTCGCAGACCAGCTGCAGCTTCCAAATCACTCTCCCCCTCTCGTGTACTTCCACCCTCTCTTCAACTCAACACCATTCCGCAGACGGCCGAATTACAGACAATTCGTGACGGCCCTTGGCCTACCGCTGCAAAGCTGAGCCAAGTATTTTCTCTCCCTCGACTGGGTACGAATGCCAACAAGTCGAGGGAAATCATTCCAGTGATTCCTAATCAATGCGATGGCATTGTTGTTAGTAGTCGCAGGAAACGATTGGTTCGACATCCCTCGCGACGTTTATCAACTCCCGCTCAGACATCCTCCTCGCAACATGCCACCCCATTCACTGGCACGCTTCCCCGACCACCTTCGCTGTGCATGACGGACAAAGCACAAAAGAACCTCACAAACAAAACGTCCTTTTCACCCTTAATATCTATTGGAGATGAAACGGACGAGGACAGCGATGATCCAACTGCACACCATAGGAAAGAAAGGCGACTGCAAATGGCCAGGTTGGCTAAACTGACTCGTCACTTGGGCGAGGAGATTCCGCCGGAGTTGATTTTATCCTCCACCCTTCCAACAGATATAGACGAGTTCAGGAGTCTGGCAGGAAGCCTTTCAGTAAATCTAAGTAAGGGCCACCAGAGACGGTGGAGTTTGGATCCCACGGCAGACCCCCAATCAGCACCAGTACTTCCAAGCTCGAGCAAGCTAAGGAAGAGTAGGTCACTGCGTGGCACAGAAGGCATTTTGCGACCGCAAACCCATGGTGAGCATGCCGTCAATGTCGTAGATGGGAAGCCCCCGTGTGTGTTGCACCCTCCACGGACAGAGGTTTGTAGTTGGCTTTATTTTGTTTCAGAAAAAAAAGCTTGATGCGCATTTTTGCAGGCAGATTTCCTCAAACCTTCTCAACATAGTGTCTCGGCCTCTCTACGCGGATCCGATGGTGTTAACCATTCACTGATGTCAACTTCGGAGGCTTCCTATGGTCTTCAAAGTCCTTCACACACTCCACCTCCTACTATGTCACTCGCCTCAACACCTGAACGATCCCAACTTCACGAGAATTCGGTCACGTCCGAGTTGGCTCTTAACAACATCTTGAATATGGAGCGCAGAGAAGAAAAACTAGACAGCTTTCTTGGCGTCGACACCAACTCCGGGCTAAGATCTCTAACAAACCGGTCACTACACCCGACCGGAGATCTAGCAGTTGGCATCCGTCCCTCTCTAGCACAGATTCCCTCATACTCTGAGCTCGAAGTCGGCGTGCAGATCAGCAGAAGAACTCGTTTCTGGCGGATGAAAGTCGGGAAGGATGTGGTGCAGAGCGTTAATCCTGACGATATTGCGATGCAGCTAAGGGAGATGAAAGCTTCTACATGACAAAAACGCTTGACATGGAACTCTTAACAACACTTCGTATTTTGTAGTCTACAATATTCGCCTGCGATTGCGCATTATTCCTTGGATTGCAGCCTGCAGGGTAGCTTATATAATAATTTCATGCACGATCATTTGTTTTGTCCACACCCGGATGCATTTGTCACAGTGACACAGATTGCCTTTTAAACTCAGCTGGCTCCACTAACCCTAACCTCAATCGAGGGTTTTCTGAACGCCACTACGCCAGTCAATGCACATCGTTATGGTAGGCAAAGAATATCGTGTTCATACCCCTCTGACTCTGCATTATAGCCCATATTTCAGGACGCTAATGGTCTCGCAATCAAGTTCTTCATTCAGAAAGACATCTCTCAAGAAATTCAGGCTGAGTTGTGTGAAGTCGTCGCTGTGAGTTGTGGCATCCCACTATCTGACATAAATACTAGTTTTATCTCATTTGCTTTCAGTCATTAGGTGGGCGCGTAGAAGCGAAGGTTCCCAGACAGGGGTACGTACTGGTCCAGCCTGGTACTGCGGAGGAAGAGCGTCTTCGCCTGTGCTGGATGGCGCAGGATCGTCCACAGCGCCATTTCGTGCCTTATACATACGTGGAAGCCTGCAAGATTGCGGGCATGCAGTTGAAGCAGATTTTCGTGGAAAACGGCTTGCCCGTTAAGATGCACATGCACCCTAGCATCGCTAATATCAATGCACGCGCAACTTTAAGTCAGAGAATCATGGTGAGCGGTGTTCCACAAACAACATAGTCATTAGTCTATCTCGAGCTAACCACGCCGACTTTCTTTCAGCATTCCGGCGGGGACCCTACTTCATCTCCGCAGTCTGCTAAGATCATTCTTGCAGACCCGAACACAGAAGTCTTTCAACATCTCGTCAAGACATATCAAGGCATTCCAGATAAACATGTCGAGTCCTATCTGTGGGTAAAGAAGTGTGTTGAAAAGGGTGCTCTTGTATACACCCCCCTCATTTACAAGAATCCTGGCGGTCGACGTCCTGGGGAAGAGTACGTATATCACTCGCTCTTGCACCCAGCACATAAACCGACGTGTCCCCTAGGAGAACACCATTTACTGAAGACGACGAACAGCGTTTGTGTGAATGGATTGCGGCAAAGATACCATACAAGCAGACAGGTGGGAGAACTGGAAATAGGCTTTATCAACAACTGTGCGAAATGGTGACCCCTTTCTATCACCACCTCAGCATGTCCATGCTCACGAGGATCAGATTGCGGACCCAGAATACGCATGGGTTTCGCGTCATACATGGCAGTCTTGGCGCGAGCGTTACAAGAAGAATGCAGTGCGGTTAGACACCATGATCGCTCAAATTGTTGACCAGAAGAAGCCAGTTCCTGGGGAACAAGGGCAGTATGGCTACGTGCGGCAAGACGAAGAAAAAAACAAACGCCTTAGGAGGAAGCGCGCCAAACCTGCGGAACAGAATTTGCATAAACAGGAAATGATAATTGGCGGCATTAACGGTAATGGAACCGAAGTGCCCGTGATTGTGTTCGACGCGTCACCGATTGACTCGGGACCGTCTACATCAAGAGCTTTCGTTCGAAGCAGCCCCGCGGAGGAAGAACTGGAGGATGGTGAAGACAGTGAAGGGTGGGCAGTTCGCATCGGCAATGAACCTCCTCCAGATTGGGGGAAGCGATCCGCCAGTGAAGAAAGTGAGGGACAAAGTCCTCGTAAGAGAATGAAGGCCAAGTGCGTAGTCATGGCAGCTATTGAGCATCATGGGCTCATGGATTCCTCAGTGATGCAAACTCTATTCAAGGGATTTTATTGGACACTGGCATCCATCTCATCGACCGGACGTTACAAGAAATAGCCACGGAGTACAGGTTTACTCTAGAAGAGGTCAAAGAGTTTTATGACCAGTGTGGGGAGATGGAACGTACGAAGACTCGTTTTCAAAAGATGCGACAAATGCTGTCGAGTATCGGAGAATCATAACGCCCATAATTTTTGTACAAGGAATATCTTTTAATATTGTACGCAATATATTTCCGTTTCTTTTACGGAAGATCGACTTCAGTAAGAAGTTTGTAGTCTGCTGCTCGCGCGGGTGCTGATGGACTGTCGAAAGGCTTTCGTCGTCTACAACGTGTGTTGAGCATAACACCAGCATCCGCAGTCCGACAGACGTACCTCTCGCCTGCAGCAGCGGATGGGAATGAACCAAATAGATCCGGGTGTTTTGGAAGTGGAGATTCGCTTCATTGGCTCGTGTTAGCTTGCGAAAATGCAGAGGATAAAAGGTGCCTGACCTGAAATACGGATGGTGTAAAGCCTCTTCAGCACTGATGCGTTGTTCGGGATCGTAGGTGAGTAGTGACACAAGCAGGTCGATGCCAGCGGTTGTCATGTGATGGAAACGCTGACGGAATTGATGTGGTTGAGGTGAGGGAAGAGTGATGGTTTTCGCCAACGGAAGAGTGGAGTAGTCAGGCCAAGATAATCCAGTGGGGGGCCCAAGAAGCTTGAAGATCATGGAAAGAAGTTCTATTTCGCTTTTCGCTTGAAATAGTGGTTCCTTCAGGAGGAGTTCAGCGAAAATGCACCCCACGGACCACATGTCGATGGCAGTCGAATATGTTGTGGCTCCCATCAGAATTTCAGGAGCCCTTGAAAGGATGCGTCATCTGCGATCAGGATGTTGAGAACAGTTGACATACCGATACCACAGTGTCACAACAAGCTGGGTCAGACCACCAACACCTACAGGGTCTCCATACCGTCTCGCAAGGCCAAAATCAGCAACTTTGATAGTCCCGCGGTTGTTCATGAGCAGGTTGCTAGTCTTTAGGTCGCGATGGAGTATCCAGTTAGAATGGCAGTGTGCGACCGCGGACAGCAGTTGAAGCATAAGTGTCTTGATTTCGGATTGCAGGAAGGGCGAAGGCATGAGTGTCAGAAGTGTTTTTAGATCATGCTCAATGAAGTCCATCACTACGAATACTCTGGTATGTGACCGTGGTGATGTTGTGGCATTACTGAGACGCTTTACTCACTGAGTCAAGGTATCTCCGACCACAACTTCTCTGATTCGTACCACATTATCATGGTGGCATGACATGAGAGCGTTGACTTCACGTAGAGCAGTTATAGGAAAACCGTGTTTCTCCTCGTCAAGTTTTAACTTCTTCAAAGCGACGATATCGCCTGTTTCCTTATCTCTCGCCCTGAAGACAACGCCGTAGGACCCTTCTTCGATCTGATTGAGTCTCTCATAACAGTAAACTGAACGAGATGGTTGGATTGATGGATGGTGAGTTCGAGGAGGGACATAGATACTATGTAATGGCCGGGAAGGACGACTGGTACTAGGATGCGACTCTGAATGCACGGGACTGGGTGGGCGCGCGCCGCGAGACCTGGTCCTTACGAAGCGTTTCGATGGCTGCTGTTGTTGGCGAATTGCAATGTCATCTGGATCTTCCTCGTCCCATTTTGATCTTTTGCGCGGTGTTGATGTCGAAGACGGTGTCCTTGATTCTGATGCCATTGGCATGCTTTGCAGACTAGGGTGGATGAGACAGAGAACAATAACACGTGACACGTCAATCAGTTGCTTCACGCGCGCTTCATCACTTTCACTCCTGTCGTCAGTATGGATAATGTCATGGACCCAGAGCTCGCAGCTGAGATGGTCAAGCTTCTGGGGCAGGAACTAAAAGTTGTCCGCAGCCAACTCCGTGAAGCTGAGCAGGTAAAACGACTCGATTTATTCTCTGCAGGAGCATCATGATAGCTCATACGCAAGACCCTCTAGAGAACTAGTACTCCTGCCAGCGATGCTATGTCAACTAGTCTTCAATTACAGCGCGAGGAAGCCCTACGGGCAGAGATAGTTGCATTGAAGGCTGAGAATTCTAGCCTTCGAGCGAATATACCAGGTCTCCAGGATCAGACAACGAACGTTCCAGTCAAGATGGAGGGCGATCACTCTGGTCTTGTAGCACAATACTCTGCGGTATTTTACTCGTGGCCAGATATTTGTTCTTCGTATCTTATCGTGATCAACAGTCGATGGACGCAATTCAGAAGGAACTGGCTGACGCTATCAGGGATAAAAACTTGGCAACCTTGGACAAGGTACATTGGGGCCAGATATATCACAGTACTTTTCAAACTTCTACCCCACTAGGAGAAGGCAGATGAACAACTGGAAGAGTTAACTAGTGTTCGTGAAAAATATCGGAAGCTTAAAGCGAGCAAACGAGAGTGCCAAGAGGTATTCTCACATGTATGTTATTGGATGATGCCTGAAACGTTTCCACAGGTCATCGACGAACTGCGTAGCCAGCTTGAACTCTGTATAGAAGAACGAGAGCAATCGGCGTCAGAAGGAAAAGTACTGTAAGCAGAACTTGATTTTTTGTGACGACCCCTCGTAGCGAAATGACATGCAGCAAGTCCGACCCACCTTCGTTTTTTCGCAACACGGAGTATCCGGATGTCGGTGACCAACCGAATAGCAGTGACATCCCCGTATACTCTCCCACCTTGTCCATGGGCATTCCCAGGGTTCGCGATAGTCTTTGCTCTTAGGTTATTACTTACATTTTCCGACAGACAGCTCGATCTCATTGGTTTGTCACTTCACTCGCGAGATCTGCGGCATGCTGACCGACAAGTTACAGTCGCTGTGACGGCACCCTCCGTTTGGAGAAGGATGTTTTGATGTTTGCCCGCGCAGGAATCGCCCTAGGTCTTATCTTCAGACCAATGTATCAATACAATCCCCAAAAGAACAACGGCGCATGGGGCCGGCTGCGTGCGGATATTGAGCCTGGTCAAAAGAAAGACTTATGTTATTACGACGGCCACGGCTGGAAGTATCTTGGCACCTATGAACGAACAGGCGAATCATTCCTCCTTTCACCAGATCACATGAAGAAGCTGAGCTTTCCGGTAGGTTGCTATCGATTCAAAAATCAATCATGACTGAAAGAATCCAAAGAGAATTGAAGCGATGGCGAAGGAAACCGTCTTATTCCGAGACCTTGTTTCGCCTTCGCAGATGCGAATGGTGGAGAAGATGTATTGGGAGGGACTGCTTCAAGTCGAAATGTTTGGTATCCGACGTGTCGCCTACGACCAGGAATTCGCTAAACAACTCTTCGAAAGGCGCAAGGACCTTCCCAAAAGCGTGAAGGATGCCACTTCTACAAGTATCAAGCGGAAAAGAGGCGACGAAACTGACGAAAAGCATGAAGACCGTCAACCAAAGGCTTCAAAATCCGGTACAAAGGAGGGTTCAGGGTAACGGTCTATGGAACACATTGGGTAGGCAAGTGTGCTTTAGGACGGGAATACATGTGTAACAAATTTCTAACCCCTTCACCAACCTCCAGATCCTCGGACCTTTGTATCAAGACACTTTCGCAAGTACCTTGGTACCACAAGCACTTCTGTGCTTGGTACACATCCAACTTCCTGTTTTAAGAAGGGTAGCACTGCAACCTGCTCGATTGCAATAAATAGGTCTTCGAGAATCCCATGGAGCCTCCGACCCGTTAGTTCGATGGCAGGCTCTGAATTGATTTCCAGAAGTTTAACTTGAAATATTCGCGAGTTGCCTAATGAATCGAGTCCGGTTGGGTCATAAGAAACCAGAAAGTCGACTCCATACAATTCGAATGCATTTGGAAGCGGCTGAGAATAAGACTTGAAAACAAGGCGGAGGTTCAGCAGCGAATGACCTTACCTGGAAGTGTATAGGCATTTCTACAGCGGCCTTGAACGTTTCTGCGAGAACGGCGCCCATTTGGACCTTTATGTTCTCAATATCTTCGGGAGTAAATAAAACTTCACTATCCATATCATCTCCAGACAGGATATGGCATCCTGAAAGTTCATCAAGTAGATGGACGCCTTCCTCGCCTCGATCAATCTGCAGCGAGGTGTTCGTAAGATGAGGTGTCAAGTCGATGTTCCCGGGAGCGGCATCGTTGTCATCCTCCCTTTTCGTCGGACTGACATACGGAACGGCAGCGAATAGAGCGAGAACACGGTCGTACATGAATAGTTGCAATGCTCCTGATGCAACAAAGTACGCCCGTAGATGGAACTGTCCGTCAGCGTCATAAAAGACTGACGAGGAAAGGATAGAGTGGATTGACTTTATGTCCGCGCAAGTTTTCGGATGGCTTTAACACAGAGCCAGAAGGAGACTTTTCGTTGGGGTCCAAGAGTAACGGACTAGGTATGTATTCCTGTGGTCGAATACCGTTCAGCATTACACCGAAAGAAAAGAGTCCCTGTTACCTGAATGACAAAATGACGAAGTTGTGATATTATTACAGAGGTGTCATTGGTCTGATCTTCGTCCTCGGAATACTCTTCAAACTCATCAAATATCTGATATAGCGAGTCCTTGCTGTTGAATAATCTGATACCCATTCCCCGATCTGCCATGCCAGGCTTCAAAATCCACCATTGAGAAGAGCCATCGATTGCATTGCCAAGATCCCAAAGTTGGTCGCTCCACATTTCATCCAGTTCATCCGCGTAAGAGATCTCGAGATCCCATGTCCTTGGCACCGCGTTCTTGAGGATGGAGTCGAGATGTTTGGTCAAATATGAATGAATGCATCGTGCTAAGTAATGTTTGCGAATAAGAGCCTTTCTGATGGTATAAGAGGATGACAAGACATTGTCAGGATTGCGATGTGTCAGGTCATGGTCGATGGCATCGTAGGTGGACCACTGAAGCAGCTTTGAGCATTCATGGGTGCCAGGAAGGGACGTGACGATAGGGACAGACAGATTTGACAAAGCTCTCCTGACGAGCGACTCGGTCAATGGCGCTGATGGCCAAGAGACAAAGGCAGCAGCCATATTGACAGAGTTAAGGTTGCAGGAGATCTTTCCTTTATCGGACTGTCTAACATTGTAACCGGCTAACAAGAGGACTTCCTGCCAAATTGAAACACGCATACATATGCCAACCAGCGCTTTCCCTGAAGTCAGCGAGCTTGCCCTCAACGCCCATCCGATATGGGAAACAACTATATCTTCTCCCTCACTCCGACCTTTACTCAGGGCCTCGTGCTAGGTCAACTCTCAATCTTGGTACTCCTCGCTCTTGTCCTCAAATACCTATTTTTCGTCTCCCCCGAAAGTGAAACGGAAACCGGCCCATTCCATCCTCTGTCAAATTCAAACCCTTCGTGGCATCAGGACGCGGAGGAGGACGACACAGAAAATGCTCAAGAGAACGAGTCAGCGCATTGGTTCAATATACTTGCAAGGCAGGTTTGTTGTCAGACCTTGTGGACGGTTCCCGATCAGTCTCATGCAATATTAGGTCGTAGATGTGTACAGAGCTAAGCTTCAGAACAACCTGACAGGATATGAGGGCATCGAGGTCGCTCGCAGGACAATCGAGGACCATGCGAATGAGATGCGTCCCCGCGGCTTTCTTGCAAGTCTATCACGCCTGTATCTTTGTCCATAACTCACAACTACAATAGGACCATATCACGGTACATTCCGTGGACCTAGGAATGTCCGCACCCAAATTGTCCAACGCGCGGGTCGTGAATGACAACGGGGACTCCTCTCTGACGGTTCGTTTTCATGCCCTCCTTGCACAGAACTCTTTCACCAGACAGACAGACAATTGAATTTGACATGTCATATACGGACACCATTTCCGTCTCAATGTCTACGTCCTATTTGTTCAACTACCCCATGTCTTCGTTTGCGCGGCTACCTGTTTCACTCACGATATCTTTATCTCTCTTCGAGTCAAAAGTGAGTGATTACCAGATTTTGTTTTCTGGAATACAGGGAGTCATGTTCTATAGGTTACCTTGGTTCCGCCATCCCCTGCATCAGCAGCCCCTGTTTTGACCATATCGTTGCCGCAAGACTTTACTCTTAACCTCAAGACAACGTCACTCATGGGCAGTCGAGCGATGCTCAGGGATGTGCCCAAACTTCATGAGTTGATTGAATATCAGGTCAGGAAAGTGCTAGCCCTCCGAGGAACATGGAAAGTCGTCCTGCCTGGTGTAGGAAGCTTAGCTACTGCCCAACATGAAGTGGAAAAAGAACAGGCTGCTTGCAATAAGCAGGACTGATGGCGGAGGGAACATTTCTCCGTGCTACTCTACAACGCATAATCATTTCACTCGTATGTGCGTCATAGATCGCCGTCAATTGTACTTACACCAACAACCCATTTAATCACCGAGATAAATTCAAAGCTGTGCTAGGCTCGGTCGATCCCAAGGTTCACTGAGCGAAGTCTTCGCAGCTCATGTAACTGGGAGACAGAAACGCGGTTTAAGACACTATCGAAGGTTTTACGGGTCAACGTCTAGTGGCACATTGGTCTGCTGGTCTGATAAACGGGAACGGCATGTGAGGTCGAGCAACCGTCAGGGTTAAAGTATGGGGCCAGCGATTTCGTCCATTCGTTCACCCATGCTACCGCTAGCCATCTTCACTTGTACATTCTTCTTGTCTAATCAATATGATTTTGCAAACCGTGTCTTCGAAAGACGCAAGACCGCTCCGCTCACCTTGTAGGTTCATTTTCCATGGTCTGGTGCTTTTGTGTTTGTATTTCGCTGACACAGAGATTCGCGTTGTTCATGCATTATCGTGTTTTACTGCACGCGTAGGTCCGGCACCCTTCCCAGGTTGTAGCTAAAAGCAGATCAGAGGCAAATGCAACGACCGCAGTGAGGAAAATAAAGACATATGTTACATCCAGGATATCAGATCCCCAGTTCGTCTAACCACTGCTCTATTCTCAAGAAAGCATCGCGACCCTCTAAGTTATCAAGTTCAATCAAGTCAACCAACTCATCTTGACCCAACCGACTATACTTCCTTAGCTGAACCATTTCTGCGGGATGAGCCATAACTGCGACAGGAAATTTGAGTTCGTAGTCAAACTCTCCTAGCGGGGTGGGAAGAACGTTAGGAAACAACGACGTGTTGGATAGTAGAGGGGAAATAAGAAATAGTCCCTGTGCTGGGTGGGAGGAGATATATGCTTGTGCGATGAGAGAAGCAAAGCCTCGCGCGAATATTACAGGTGGAAATGGACTGCCGGAAAGGTGCAAGTTGACTTTGAGTTCTAAAGCCGACAAGAATCACAAGATGGGTAATATGTACTCCTCGAATAAAGAAAAGAGCACACCTTCACTCAAACGATCCAAGAGATTTTGTGAGCTGAAGCACATTTCGCCGTCACCAGGTGGTCCAAAATCGACTTCAATGCAAGTGTGACCTTTCTCCGCGAGCATCGTAGCAAAAAACTGGGGGATGCTATCGTCGACAATTTTCGTGCGAGGTTCAAGTTGAATATGTAATGGTAGCAGAACAGAATGCTCACTTATTCCGTGTTCCTGAATCCCAATGTGATGCTGAACATAAAACCAAAGGCGTTGGGACCTCTCGCGGTGCGTGCTTGGGTGGATTCCAGACAGCAAATGTCGATGAATGTCTCACTTGCAACGCTGTGCGAGTTCCTGAACGGAGAAAACGTAGGCTATTGCTCCTGTGCACGACGAACATGCCAGTAAGGACAGCGAAACAGGGGTCGTGGATATCCCAAACAGTACGGTTGTAAGCAAGAAACACAGTAAAAGATCTTCACACTTGTTACAAGGTTCACTCACAAGTCCAAATCGATCACCCATGGCCTCAACCTCATCCAGCATCGTGTTTGACGACATTTTCACGACTAATGCCATCGACAAGGACGGCAAAAAATTCGATCGAGGTCCGGATTTGCCCCATGATGCGCATCACTCATCTTTTATGCCTGTTACTGACATGTGCAATGTACAACCAGTATCTCGGTTATACGCTCGTTCAAAGAATTTTGATATGGACTTGACGCTTGACTATAATATCGAGCTCTTCCCTTTAGTGAATGGGGACAGCTTCGCAATGGCCCTTGCTT
>QFEX01004666.1:42788-58237 GCA_003316505.1 Suillus alpinus
GAAAGAATCCGAGATCAGTCAATCAGTCTTGTCCATCCTCGCATCAGGATTGCCATTTCCTAAAAGTCCTTCCATGCAGTTACATGGTGTCGAACAAGGGCAAGCAGGTGATGCAGAGCAACAGGAAAGGGAAGAGCGCGGGTGGTGGTCGCTGCGGTTCCACGAGGTCCTGCGAGAAATACAAGGACGAGAAGTGGCACTTGTTCGATAACATTATGGTATATTTGTATTTGCTTTGCATATCTGTGGGTTGTAAGATATGTTTTACATCCGGTATATATATCCCCATTTTTTCATCTTGTGGCTAAGGCAGCAAGAAGGATGTCGGTATCGACTTTTGCAGCTGAAACAAGTTGGATAAGCTTATGCCCCGGATGAAGATTTAAGCTGCTACTTACCTTTGAGTACGAGTTGCACGAAAATCTGTGCAAGATGAGGATGTTCTGCCTCCAGTCGACGCATGTTTTCCAGAGACAACTTCCACAATACCGCCTGCTGCTCTACAACTACTCGTGCATTCCGCGGCATGCCCGACAGAGCAGAAAGCTCGCCTGCCAGAGTACCCGACACCATTGACTCCTCGATGACGGGGCTGTGCTCTGCAAATTTGTATGATGCCCGCAGGATGCCTGACTCGATGATATACAGGCCATCGGGGGTATCATTATTCTCCCATAAGACGAAACCGTCTGAGAATGTAAATCGCTCAAAGTACGGAGCGATCTGTCTGAACGTGTTCTGTTCTACGTCGTGATACGACGAGAACGCATTGAGGAGAGTATTGTATGGCTCAGAAGAATTTTCCGAATCCTTGTCGAGAAATTCTACTGGACGATGAGGATTGGTTCTGTTAGGTAAGATGGTAAACCGACCACCAGCAATTGTGCGCTCTCCAACATCACGAAGTTGCATCTGCCTTGGAGATCCCGTCAAAGATTCATCAAAGGAAAGGCTGGTATCTCGGCGGCCAGGAAGTGCTATTGGAGTTGTCCATGACTTCTGGGCTCTGAACCACGCTTGCAGATACGCATTTTCGGTCCCTACAGACGACATCAACAATCAAGTTCGCAGCATAAGGAGATAACGCTCACATTCCATCGCATCATTCAATGTCTCAAAGACCTCGACGGATGGCTCTTGAAGGATTCCCACACTGCTCAGCGCTTTGCCGCAGGGATTTTCAGGGGTAACACCGCAAAACACCAGCACCACGCCCTTTGCAGCGAGCAAGCGCTGCACACGCACGAAAGCCTCTGCAGCGGACATGTCCACACCTACCACAAGAGACAAGTCGACGACGACGAAGCGGACGGGATTACGTTGCCAGGCAGCGTCCTCGACGATATTTCTCAAAGTTTCTTCAACATGGGCGATGGTACCAAAGAAAAGGAATCCTGGATGCGGTAATTAAATGATGCTACAACAACAGAGAATTCACGTACCCTGAAGACGAAGCACCCTCGTCTGCTTCGACACTTCTCGGATGTACGCCCTGTGTGCCGCAGGCCGCCTGACCGTGGAAATTGCCGACTCCCCAGCATAGGATGCGCGTATGCTCCTTCTCTGTGAGTTTTGTACCACGAAGAAGAAACCTATCCCACACCATGAACACAGTCCACTCTGACAACGCGACATACTCACAGCTGACGACAATGCCAAACAAAACACCAATGACAAAGTCCCAGGCCGTCATCGTAACCATGATGCTGACGATTGTGATGTACTCCATCCTAAAACGTATTTATCAGCTGTTGCATATCACACCAATGTGCGTAAGCTGACCTGCTAACTCGGTTCCGCGTATCCCACAACGCCTCCTTGACGAGATCGATACCAAGCACGAAGATTAAGGCGCTGACGACCATGACAGCTATTCAAACTGTGAGAGAGGTGAGGATATGGAAATTGTGCCACATACGGATGTACGCTATTGGTCCTGTCCCTATGAGTAGCAGAATACACGTGGCGACCGCAAGCAAGAAGCCAGCAATACGCGTCCCGCCACCCACACGGTAAAACCTGATGAACCAGCAAGTGAGCTATTTGATACCGCAACAGATGTGAGTTTGCCTCACAATAAGGTGTTCACGTATACAAGATAGTTTGGTCTGCGATGTGTGAGCAATTACTAGCGAGCGTTAGTGAGGAAGACACCTACACTGTGCCTAGAAACCCGGCAAGTAAATTCGAATACCCATGTCCCACAAGCTCTTTGTTAGTATCAATGTCTACGTCAAGGGACACCGCTGTAAATATGTTAGCACAACTCTATCAACCAAGCATCTAGATTAAGACGAAACGTACATAACGCAGGAACATTCAAAGGTGGGTGCAAGATATTGAAGAACAACCTAAGACAAACCATTAGCGAGGCCAACAACCTAATGATGAAATACGTGCAATGCAAATTGTATCGGCAGTGTCGTCCATAGGGGTGTAAACTGGATCAATCCAAGATCTGTCCGCGTAAATACAGAATGAGTCCAGAGCTCATCCCTAATCGATGGAAACTTTCTTACCGAGATACGAATAAAATCCATACCATCTGTCCTCCCCAGTTCCCTCAGCCATATCAAACAACCAGCCGTCCCTCCTCAGTGCACCAAGATCAAGCCCTGCAGCTGCAACGACCACATAAAACACAACTGGTATAATCATGAAATCTGAGACGTTTGCGCATGAAGTGAGCAAACGAATGCGCAGGTCAGTAATCTTGGACGTACAGATGGGGAACACAAGCTGATGCTTCCACCGCATTGTGATGAACCTCAGTAGCACTGCCAGGATAAGGGGAGGGACCCATTGCGCAAGGGCGTGTGTATTGAGAATGAAGTATCGGAGGGTCTCCAGTGTCGGCGGATCGAGCGCATCGGACGAGAGTCGTGTGCTCACGGTGAGGCTGTGTCATATTAAACATTACTCGATCTCCTTCACCGCGAGGACAGGATTAGAACTTACCCTGTAAGAATCAGGAAGATGCCAACCCCTCCAATACATCTGTGCAGGATGTCAGCACCAAGTCCCGCCAAATCAGCAAACGGCTTACCCAACAAGAATATGCCGCGGGAAGAACCCAATGAGCACGCCCAAACGCAGATAGCCGAGGAGAAAAAAGGTCAGCCCTAGACAAATCACATGCGTGAGTGAACACCTGACAGCCAGGCCTAGATGCGACCCTACCAGTGAGGACGGACGAAAGCGCAAACGCCGCAATTGTCGTGGCGATGATCTCTTTCGGATATTCGTCTCCGATATCACGTGCTATGGTGGCCGCAAGGATGTGAAAGAAGGGCTGCCATCAAAAAGGAAATACATCAGAGAAGGGTTCAAGGTATGCAAATCCGGGGTAGCGGAAGCGATCAAAGAAGCGAACCATAACAAAGTGACAGGCACAAGCAAGGTCGAAACGTGCGAATGCAAGGGAGATAGACGGAAGCCAATTGAAATGTAAATGAAGCGCACGTACCACGACCTCGATCATCATACTGCCATTAGCACCCGCAAAGCTGCTCCCTCCAAGGCAGTACACGAGTTGTGCCACCACCGTGCTGTTTGGCAACCAATGCCGAATACAGGGGATTCTGATCAGAAGCAACAGTTTTCAACGACAGAGACGACGTACGAGACAAAAAACATGGACACCCCCATCCCACCTAATCCAGCAAAGACACCAAATGCGGGGAAAATAATCATTCCATCTGGAGCAACATCGTTAGCAACTGATCCATGATAATCGGAGATGAGCAGGAACAGGAAAATGTCAGACAGCACAATATATAGTTCATATTATGTATTAGGGGGTCAAACAATAGCCGCCAACGGCTTTGAAATACTCGGGACCCATCAGATCGCAAGAAATGAAGCAACAAAGGCAATATTCATCAGAACGACTTACATGAAACTCCATCAAGGATATTGAGCAACGTGCCCAAGAGTACGGCAGGCAAGCTTTTCAACACGGTCCGCGCGAGTTCTTGAGGGTAAATCTTATGTGTATCGCCTATGATCCCATGCATGAGGCTTGACAAACGTTTTGAGTGCTTCGAGCGTTTCGAGGGCGCTAGGGCGTGACCATTAATGGCAGTCACGGAGCTATTTGGAGGAGGAAGCAGGGGAGTAGTTTCTGTGTCCGGAGAAGAAGCAAAACGCGAAACTTCTGATCGAATGTTGCTAGTTAACAGAAGGGTACGATCCGCAGAATTGTGGTTAACTGTGGACAATGCCTGCTCTGGGTCTGCTAATGAATCAAAGTACTGCGGCCTCTCAGTTACTTGCGTCAGTGTTGGACTTTGCGAGTGTGCTCCTCTAGGCGTGGCACCGTCAGCGTGTATGGAGAGCAAAACAGAGAGTGCTGAAGGCATAGCAGTAGGATAAGATGCGTCTCTTCCGCGAGGAGTTGTCATGCCAGACGCCGGATGGTGAACGGTTTTGGAGGAGTCTAGAGTGGAAGTCGAGGCTGAGAGATCAGAGCTCTGGGCTGAGAAGTGTGAGCTTCCTTTTGTAAATTGTGAGGAGGGTGCAAAAGACGTGGATAACGGAATATTTGGGAGTGACCCTGGTGCAACGTGCGTGACTGGATTATAACCAGATGGAAATATGAATGAATCGCGTGAAGGCATGTTCTCATGCATAAGCTCAGATGGGGAAGGTAACTGTTGGGCTTGTTTTTGACCGTGGGTCAAGGGAGAAGACGAATGTGCACCGTGTCCTGCGGTCGGAGGCAGGTTCTGCATCACAAGGGGCGTCACGGGGGATGGAGAACCCCTGGAAGCAGAGAACATCATGTTTGACAGCTTGACGGTGCTCGCACGGATGTCGTCTTGAGAGTGGGGCGTTACCGACATATAGGAAACGTAGCTCCTTGGTTGAAGTAGTCTGGAATCGAATTTGAAAAGTTAGGAGATTGAATGCACATAGAAGCATGATGGGCAGGTGACCGTATTCCGACTACATTATAACGTATTATGATGTTATTGAAGCTTACCCGGCTCTGTGCAAAGGGGAATCATCTTGCGGTGGGGACACTATGTGTAGAATTTCGTGCTTTGTCGCGTCATTCACATGCTCAGGTCCGAAGTCATCATCGCCAGTGCTTCGCGAAGAAGAAGCTGATCTGTCATTACCGACATTACCAGTCATAAAGGACATGAGCGCACGGACTGCAGATGAGGAACTCGAGCTCTGTCTTCGTGTGTCAGTGAGTCGTTCAGGTTGAAGCGACTCCGACATGTCATGGGAGGTTTTGTGGCGAATATTTTATTATTTCAAAACGGCGGAGCAGTCTGAGTCCAGACTGATTCAGATAACGGCACCACGTTGCCATAATGGGACTCCTAAACGTTTGACCGGAATGTTCCGTTATCACGGACTCTGTCTTGGGGTACCTGCGCGATGAGGACCGAGGCGAGGACCCTACCCTATAGGCCAGTAATTGACATAGAACGGTCCAGGTGCCCTGCCAGCACTGGCTGCACCTGACTCGTTGAACATTACTGACAGATCCCATCACCGATAGCTGAGTGCGAAAGGCAAGTGTTATACGGCCCATCACTAGGCTTGACTGCTACGGTAGCGCCCACGACTGTATATGCTCACTACTATACATAGATGTGACCTTTAAGGTTGCATGATGGACACGTCTTTCCGAGGAAACTAGTAAATAAAAGGAAGCGGTCGTGCCTTCTATTACGGGTGACCCCAGTCAGATGGCACGCCACTAACCATCAATCATTCCTCTTTCAATGGGAAAACTGATGCTGAGTCCATGTACAGAGACGTGGCACAGTCTCATGATCCGAATAGCTTCAGCCGAAGTTCCCGATTGTCCAGATGCATGACAGGAAGTTGAGGCACAAAAGGGCTGTCCAGCAGAACAGCTGCTATGTACGCACCTGAAAGGACAGCCCGTCAATGCGGGGATTTGAATCATGTGTCCATTACTAATAATGGAGTATTGGAGAAAGGACTCATCTCCGATTCTCCATATCGCCTCCGGATCCTCTTCGGACCACATGTTACCCAGGACAGAAGTTGATGACAGGCAAAGATGTCACCGCAAAAAAGAGGACAACATTTGACTTCGTCTGGACAGTATACTGGTGTGGTTTACAATGAGTAGTCAGTGATAATATGGAACGAGAAACTTCCTTGCAATTGAATATGAAAAGCGCCGCCGTGTTATAGATTTCGTTAAATTTTAAGAGTCAAAATTAAAGTTTCACCTTGCCCTCAAACAGCAGCTGAAAGAAGACATGCTACAGCTTGGATGCAAGATCCGAGTGGCCTATCGATATCAGAATTCTTTGAATCAAACTTTGAAGCTCGAACTTTGGAAGGCGAAGACGAGGAACATCCGTGACCGTGACAGCGTCATGAATGTCACGCCGTCACTCCACTACAAACGCAAAACCCCCAGCTGCCCATGTCGCACATTGCCGCTCAGGTGGGCATGCTAATCATATACCATTCTGCACAAGGTCACCTCTGTATCAAATAACGAGGTCATTGCAACGTCATCGTGAGTCATTGACATGCATTGAAATTATTCCGCAGTTTATGATTAAGCTATTGAGCCAATTCCAACGCTCCAGAGTCACTTGCCTCGACATCCTACCATTTCCCTGACAATATGAATAAGTGGTGTTTGCTATACCTGCCGGACGCGGGGCTGCATCGGAAGGCAATGTCGCTGACGAAAATGTGGAGCCTGATGAGTCGAGGATGAAAGTTCATGCGACGAGGCTGATTTCCTAAATGGCCGCAGTCAAAAGACAAACAAATTTTGGGAGAACTTTAATCTTCGCGATGGTGCACACGATCCGAGGCCCGCCAGTGACAAGACCTCATATGATATAACAGACAGTAGACATTAACTGGTGAAAGGCCACTCGCTTAGTAAGCCTTAGTTTTTAAATTTAGTTACGTTCGCAAGCTAACACAAGCATTTCGCTCAATGTCCTGCTTTTCAAATTTCGGGGCTCCTACCGAGGCTGCAGTGGAGCTCATGTTCAACGAGATGGGCCAAGCTTCATCTCATCTACACTTCTGACGACTATGAAACTACGACACTTCTCGATCGTGGGACTGGTCGATCTCCGTCCAAAATTGATTACTTACCACCTCAGATCTCCAACTCCGCGAATTTTCGTGATGTCACAGCGCGTTGCGACTTTTCCTTTCTGCCATTCTCGCAGTGGGCGGTCGCTATCGTGAACTACCAAGCTGATGAATCTGGAAAGCGTGGTGGCATCGGAAAACTCAAACCAACAAATGACTACCTGTGCTTCGTACTAGGACCCAGTATTCATAGTGCGTACGGAGGGTGGCAAAAGGATGAGACGCAAAAAATTGTGACAATTCGTACCAAGTGGGAGGTGTACCAACAGCTGGTTACGACGTCGACGCCCTCCACATAAGTTGTGAGACTCGGACCGCGCTAGCCTGAGAAAAGCTTAGCAAGTAGCTAAGTTAGGTGCGTCGGCTCGTCTGGACCAGGATGTGGAGTACAAACTACATAAAACCTCAACGCCGCATACGTACACCGGTGAGATGAGGTGTATCCTGCCTAAAGGAATACACTGTTTTGCGAAGTCCTGTGTGCTAGAACTAACACGAATAACGCTCCTACAAGAAGACCACAGGATGCAATTCATGCTGATTTACTCAACGTTCGATAGTTGGCTCAAGTTAGTACATCATGATCAGCTGCCAGCATCGATTCCCTTATGTACGTATTATGCAGGAGACCGCATCAAACTTCTCAAGCCTCGACCGCATCCAGGCGTTGCCAGGTCATTGGAGCTAGGGTGGTATACTAGCTACCCCGACCGCCTAAACGATCTACCCAACGAACGTCGAAAATGAGCAGGACAGAGTCTCCACTCATTCACAACATTCCCGACATAGAACAAAACTATGGCTCGACGCAAATACGCCAAGATGATGGAGCAATTGCGAACGACCGGTCCAGCATCACCACTAGCAATGCTGGGATGCTACTCATCATATCCTCCCAATTTTTCTTCGCTTCCATGGATATCTCGGTGAAGATGCTAAACGCCTTGGAGCCTCCGGTTCACGCGCTTCAGGTTAGCTGTTTCATAACCGTTGGTGATTGAATATGGATTGAACACAATATAAACAGATTATTGTGATCAGGATGGTGCGTCACAGAGTCCCCGACTAGACTGTTTACTGAGTTGTCCCAGGGGATTACGTTGATATGCTGCGAGATATACATGTTTGTTTATTTCTTTTCAGACAACGATCTAAAACTGACGACACGAAGGACTGCCACAGGGATTCCTGACCCGATAGCTGGCCCCAAAGGCGTTCGAATGATACTGCTCATTCGTGGCATCACTGGGTGGGTGCTGATCTACTTGCATGATCTCAAACTTTTCAACGATCTTTCCGTATCCCAGGTTTTTCGGGTTATCTGGCTTGTACTGGTCACTCCAGTACTTGTCTGTCGCAGATGCGACAGTCTTGATTTTTTTAACACCCCTTACGACAGCGGTAGCTGGATCCATCATCTTGAAGGAGAGCTACTCCATCAAGCAAGCTGTCGCGGGAGGTTAGAGTTACGGTTTACCTTCTGTAGTTTATGATTGCTTATGGAGATTTGAAACCCCTAGGTTTCAGTTTACTCGGTGTTGTCCTCATTGCCAGGCCTGCGTTCCTATTCGGCTCCCCGGATGCTATTCCCCAAGGATTTCGCCAAGACGCGACCTCTGCGCAAAGGCTAGCGGCTGTTGGGTGGGCAGCAACGCTACGTGCACTCTGTTCCGCTCAACCCACTATTTTTCTATTTTTGGCAGGGCATGTATGATCAGTGTGCTTGGAAATACTGGAGCATGTACTTATTATGATTAACCTTCTCATGGTAACGACCGCTTTAACGATTTTTCCAGATACCTCGATTCGTGCAATTGGGAAGCGCGCTCACCCGATGCATATAATGTCATTCTTTTCGCTATGGTGCACCATCATATCGTCTTTGGGGTCTGCAAATACATCTCTGCGTTTTATGTGGCGATTCATTATTTGTAACAGGATGGTTGTCTTTAATATTCCCATTGTATATCCTACATCATGGATGTGGATATTTCTTCTGTTCATGGTCGGTATCTTTGGCTATGTGGCGCAGGTGAGTGCACCAGTGACCCTGCATTTGCCCACTAGTAGTTCACAATGACTTTAGACTCTTTTGACAATGGGGCTGCAACGCGAAACTGTGTCGCGCGGTGTCACTGGAATGTATGCCCAGGTGCTATTCGTTGTCGTTCTTGAACGCCTATTCTTGGGAGTTATGCCGTCTTTATTGTCCGCTCTCGGCGCCGCCATCCTCATGTCCTCTGCTCTCTATGTCGTCGTGAGTGGTCATCGCGCTCGTTTTTTCCAGACTTCTGTGCTGATTTGGATTTCACATACCAGATGAAAAAGGAGAAACCTAAACAAGACGGTGTCGCTGACAATACCACAGCGTAAGATCATGGACTCCTGCCCAGCGCCCACTCCGAGATCACATTAATTTTCCCTCGTCAATGCTTCTCTTGAACGTTCTAAAAATACTCGGCAGCTGTGGGCTATTGGGGGGTAAATGGTCGGGAATGTCACGTGCATGTGATAGAGTGTGACAATCCAAGCACTGATAACGTAAAATTGTATCACAACTTACCTGTAGCCATCGATAGCCATCCACAAATATAGCTACTTGCACCTAACAACGAGGTCATTGCAAGGTCATTGATATCGTGAGTCTGTTCTGTAGTTTACCATTTAGCTAATGAACCAATTCCATTGTTCCAGAGTCACTTGCCTCGAGCCACATCTTACCATTTCCCTGACAACTTGAATAAGTAATGTTTGCTACTAGTACACCTGCTGGACGCGGGGCTCCATCGGCAAGCCTTTTCGCTGACGAGAATGCGGAGTCTGATGTCGAGGATGAATGTTCATGCGACGAAGTTGATCAGGTTAGCTACCGAGGAAACTGAAATTCCGAAACATTACAGCGCTCAATGACATGCCTTTCAGTTTTTTTTTCAGGATGAGGCTCCTAGCGAGGCCGACATAATGAATGTCACAGTGGAGCTCGTGTTTAACGAGATGCCAAGTCATCTCATCTACATTTCTGACGACTATGAAACTACGACACTTCTCGATCGTGAGACTCTGGTCGATCTGTTCCGTCCGGAATTGATTAGGGCCTGCAAGGATGTTTCCAAAGACAAACTTCCTGATGTGATCAGGCAGAAGTTGAGATATGCAGCTCTTTCTCACAGATGGTTCAGCGTTGGGGAGCCAACATTTCAGGAAATGTCTGTGGAAGAAAACCACCAGTCTACAAGACCTGGGTTTATCAAGCTCCGTAACTTTTGCCAGAAAGCAAGGGAGTACGGCTGTCGTCTTGCTTGGTCTGACACTTGCTGCATCGACAAGAGAAGCAGTGCGGAGCTTGATGAGGCCATCAGGGCCATGTTCAAGTGGTACCGCAACGCAGAGATCTGTATAGTTTTCCTTGCAGACTCCTCGTCCATGTCGGACTTCCCAGAGGAAGTATGGTTCCAACGCGGTTGGACACTCCAGGAACTTCTTGCCCCTCCACGGATCAAGTTCTATGGCAAGCATTGGGACGAGCTCAGCCGTTCTCGCAATGACAAGGAAGATCATTCCATGTTAGAAGCTCTTTCTCAGGTGACCGGAATATCTCGCCGGAATTTGCTGTATTTCAGTCCGGGGTTAGTCGATGTTCGCGAGAAGATGATCTGGGCCTCCAAGCGGAGGACAACAAGGGTGGAAGACAACGCTTATTCCTTGATTGGAATTCTTAACATCAGCCTTAATGTGGCATATGGAGAGGGAGAGCGGGCCTTCCGCCGCCTGATGGAGGTCATCATGCAGGCCTGTCGAGAATGGCAGATATTGGCGTGGGCTGGTCCGCATTCTCCATTTCAGGCCGGCATTCCCAGTTCTCCTCTGGCATACTGTGCTTTTGACGAAGCATCCGCCAGTATACTTTCACCAGATCACCACATAATGGATCGTCCTTCCAAGCTCGGTGACCCTTTTTTTACGATGACGAAGAGAGGTTTGGAGCTTGAAGTCATTCTGGTGGAATTGATGCTACAGCAACCCACACCACGACAGCCGGGAGGAAAACGGAAAAACACTCAAGCTATCCGCCTCATCTCCGACTCTGCGAACTTTCATGATGTCACAGCGCGGTGCGACATTACCTTTCTGCCATTCTCGCAGTGGGCGGTCGCGATCGTGAACTACCAAGCTGATGAATCTGGCAAGCGTGGTGGCATCGGAAAACTCAAACCAATAAATGACTACCTGTGCTTCGTACTAGGATCCAGTATTCATAGTGCGTACGGAGGGTGGCAAAAGGTTGAGACGCAAAAAATTGTGACAATTCGTACTAAGAGGGAGGTGTACCAACAAGTTACGACGGTGTGGCTTTAACGTTTTAACCTTGTGCCCATTCGCATTGTAACACATCTCCAACCTTTACATGTTATATCATTCGGGTGCTCTTACATAATTTCACACTGACCCAGACTGGTTACAAATCTACTTAGCCAATTTGTGGTGCCGCAGAGAAACGTGCTCCCAACATAATCCGGGTATAAGTATCCCCTGCTGCCCCTTTCGACTTCTTCCATCTGGTCACCGGAAGGTCTCACCTGCTGACATTCATTTGAAAAACTTGTTGAACCCAGGCCGTTGGCGAGATACATAATTTCGATCCCTCTGCTCGTCTTGATAAGCGAATGGCTATCGAAGAGGTCTGCCGCATATTCCAAGAGTACTTGCGGGAAAGCATCCCGCATCGACTAATCGCGATATCAAATATGCAAGTCGTGCAACAACAACGGGTGGAGGAGCTATACATGCCGTCCATCAAGGCCGTGACGGAGAGAGACATAGAGCAACACACATTCTACCCGAATCAGCGAAGGGACGAAGTGATCAGAAACATTGTGAAAGGCATAGTCAAATACGCCGTTCTGTCTCACCGATGGTGCCGCGAAGGGGAGGTGACGCTACAGGAGATGTCATCGGGTGGCACAAAGTTCGGGAAGCCCTCGAGTCGTCACAAATTGGCAAACTTCTGTCAGAGGGCAGCGGAGTACGGATGTGGTTTTGCCTGGGCAGACACATGCTGTATTGATAGAACCAATCCCTCTCCAGAAGAGCTCGATAAAACCATGTTTCAGATGTTCAGGTGGTACCGCAATGCGCATGTCTGCATTGTACACCTTGCAGAGTCATTCACATTGGATGACTTCCTGCGCGACTCTTGGTTTTTACAAATTTGGACTTTACAAGAGCTCCTCGCTCCAGTCAGAGTCAAATTTTATGGACGAACGTGGAGCCCGATTCGCAATATACGAATCGACAACGACAAAGCTGACCAGAAGTTGCTGGCGGCGCTTTCCACTGGCACCGGAATCCCGGTGCAAGACATCCAATGTTATTGGGCAGGGACAGAGAGAGTGCGTGAAAAGCTCATGTGGGCATCTCGTCGGACTTCACGAAAAGTAGAGGATGGCGCCTACTCACTGCTGGCACTTTTCGACGTGCATATGCATGTGGAGTATGACATAGGAGACGAAGCATTTGTTAGATTGATGGAAGTACTCCTGCCAAAAAGCCAGGAGTGCGATATACTTGCCTGGGCTGGCATAGCATCCACCAAATATGCGTTCTTGCCACCATCGGCACAGGGATATAGCACTCAATATTTGGATGGATCATACAATCCCAGTCACGACCACTACAGACTGCGAGGAGACCAGGACATGATGATCATCGATGGGCGGTTGAGGTTGAAGCTCCTGATGGTCGAGTTACAAGCAACATTCGGGGATGAAAAACCTTTCTTGCAGGATGGATACCATACATGTGCTCTCTTACCAAAGGGACTACCCTCCAATGTGGCGATAAATCATGTGTCTATTATTTCCTACAACAACACGCCTTGGTTTCCGTCCAAATTGGCCCTCGGGGTTGTCGATTATGGATGGACAAGTGATGACGAGGAGGGACTCTTGGAAAAAGGCCGTACACATTTTTGCCTTCTCTTCGGAGCAGATGATACACAGACCAGTTGGCAGAAGCTAATGACGGACAAAGTAGTCACCATAACCAACGAAGATAACATTAGACAACGTCTAGAAACTATAATAATGTAATACTTTAGCCTTTAGCTTAATGAATTCAACCAGTAACAGGAATTTGAACTGCGTTCAAAATACCGTTACGCCATATAATATGTCGAACTTTCTATGATCTTCTGACCTTCAATACGTCGCACAAGAAATCGATCATTGCAGTTCGAACTTAGGTTGAAGAGGAACAAGTGTGACTGTGACAACATATGAGATTTAGTCACGCCTAAGGCAGAATGTACGACGCCGGTGAAGATCAAACGTTCGACAACCATGTCCAACACCATCGCCCTGCATGTATTTTTCTCTTGCAAAAAGTGGTAGTTATCTAATGAAACTTAACTACAGGTACCCGCTGTCGAACTTTACTTTTAGGTGAGTTGTGATGTTTCGCGTCGGTTGACAGTCAGTCCTAAGTGGTTGCGAATACAAGCACGAAAGAGGCTCAGCCTGAGGAGGACCCTTCCGTATCTGCGCGCCTGCAGCGTCTCCAGAACAACTATGAGGACTTCGGCATGCGCCGCACCGTCGAGGGAATTCTTGTTGTGCATGACCATGGACACCCGCATATCCTGATGCTTCAAATTGCGAACGCGTTCTTCAAGCTGTACGTTTCCATATTCGATGGCACGCTCATTATAATTGGCTAATCATGTGGCCAGTCCCGGAGACTACCTCAAACCGGGCGAGGACGATATTGACGGACTCAAACGGCGCCTCGACGAGCGCCTCGCGCCGCCAGTAGAGTCCAAACAGTTCAACGCGTCACATGGTGTCGACAACGAGTGGGAGATCGGTGATTGTCTTGCGCAGTGGTGGCGGCCCAATTTCGAAACGTTTATGGTGCGTTCATGTTCCTTGTAGCGAATGCCCGATGCTAACTCATGCTCGTAGTACCCATTCGTGCCAGCACATATCACGAAGCCGAAGGAGTGCAAGAAACTCTACCTAGTCCAGATGCCTGAGCGGAGTACGTCAGACGGTCCTGCCATACTTTCCATTGAACTTGTATCTTCACTAGAGGTCCTTGCTGTCCCGAAAAACATGAAGCTACTCGCCATCCCCCTGTTTGAGCTGTATGACAATGCTGCACGGTTCGTCTTGATAGTCTCAATAAGTTCAAGGGTGCATGTTTCATATTTGTAACGTCGTAACACTCCAGATATGGTCCCCAGCTCTCCGCGATCCCTCACTTGCTGTCAAGGTAACTGTTCAAGCAAGCTGCACTAAATGAATTACATACTCATGAATGCTGCCTGCAGATACAACTTCATTTACCAATAGACCTCCAACAAAAAAGTTGGTCTGGTTACTGCCGCAGCACCATACGTCTCGAGAGACACATCGTGTTCCTTCCGCTGGAGCTAATTTTGCAGGCCACGAACCTGGTGTGGGTACATAGTTCACGAATGAATCATTTATTCCTCTATTGCTGTTGTAGCTCTCGAAACTCTTGTTGCCCATGTTTTCGTAATGTAATGTGATGGACTGCCTTGAAACTTGAGGCCTTGAGGTGCCATGGAGTTAGCCGAGAGGTCTTCGTAGTAGACGCATGACGCAAACGAGGCTTGTTGTTTCCCAGTAGCTGTCCACTGCCAAGCCTGCATAATTCATCGAGACACTTGTATCGTTCTACCAACCGCCTGTTGACTCATTCTCTCCAACGACCTAATTAGATACTTACTATGCCTCCAACGGACCTCATGAAGAAATCCTCCACTAGTACTGCTACCACCACTAACTCACCTGTAAATGTCAAGCTTCTACTAATCGGAAACGCCTCAGTGGGGAAAAGTAGCTTGCTCCTACGCTTCTCCGATGAGCAATGGCTTCCCGAGGACGAAGCGAGCGCAACGATTGGCGTTGATTTCCGTGTGCGTTTGTCATTCTTTCCTTTCTCCCACTGTGGAGAATGAACTCGTGTGCTGACCCTAGTGGGTATAGGTGCACAAGATGGAGGTGAACGGGCGGAAGGTGAAGCTCAGTATATGGGTATGTCGATCCTTTCTTTCTTCTGTATCTGTGAGATAACGAATCAATGATGTCTCATGTGATGTGTTCTGCAGGATACAGCCGGCCAAGAACGCTTTCGCACAATCACATCCTCGTACTACCGTGGTGCGCAAGGAATTATACTTGGTGCGTTCTCGAATGTGTATTCGAGAAAAAGGTTCTGTGGCCTGATATGTTGCGGTATAGTGTATGATGTAGCAAACCGCGAGACGTTCGAGGCGCTTCCGAAATGGTTTTCTGAAATCGACACCTACG
>QFEX01004667.1:1799-16461 GCA_003316505.1 Suillus alpinus
CGCACAGAATACCAACGCTGGTTCAAGCTGGGTAAGGTTTTACGATGTTTACAAATGGCTACTGTTAACGATGGACAAGGTTTGGCATCGGCCTCCTATTCATAACACCACTCGGTGACATGCTTCGCCGACGCCAGTTGATATTGCTCTTGGTTGTGCTTTCAACTACCTTAACCATAGGACTCGCCGTTACAAACAACCTTTTGGTGTTCGAGATCATCTCGTTTCTGATTGGGTTGACGTCTGTCACTCCTCAAATTGTCATGCCACTTGCCGCTGATCTCGCTCCTCCCGCCCGTCGTGGATCAGCTATCTCGGTTGTTCTGTCTGGGTTCCTGCTTGGCATCCTCCTCGCGCGTGTACTGTCTGGCGTAGTGGCCAATTTCACGAGTTGGCGAATCGTGTACTGTATGTCTATCGGCGTCCAGAGTATTGTCCTGTGTGGTGCATATCTGCTACTTCCGGACTACCCAGTGAAGAACCGTGATTTGTCCTACCTTGGGATATTTCGTTCAATGGCGAAATACATTGTCGCCGAACCTCTCGTTGGCCAAATCATGCTGACAAGCTGGGCTGCCAGCGCGTGCTACACCAATTGGTGGGTGACCCTCACGTTCCTACTTGGTGGACCACCATATGACTACTCCACGTCAGTCAATTTGTCTCATCATCCACTCCTTCGCTGATACCGTAGTGCCAGCTTGATCATCGGCCTATTTGGCCTTGTTGGAGTGTTGGGTGTGATTACTGTGCCATTCGTTGGCCGTCTGATCGATCGGCTTGTGCCATGGTGGTCGGCTATTGTTTCGACTGTGTTTCTTTTGGCGTTCCAAGCAGTACAAACTGGGGCGGGAGGCATAAACGTCGCTGCGGTCATCATCTCTTGCTTTGGATTAGACCTGTTCCGCCAAACCCAATCCATATCACTCTCTACGCGAATGTTCAGGTACATTATCATCTGTTTTGCAGTGCTGTCATACTGATGACAACGAACCAGCATTTCAGAGACTGCGCGCTCGCGTTTGAACGCGCTGATGATCATATCAGTGCGTCAATTCACACTCTGTTATGAATCAGCCTGATGAGACAACGAAATGTCGCAGGTTTTTCTGGGTCAAATTACTGGGACGTCCGTCGGTACTAACGTTTTTGTTGGATATGGCTGGCGTGCAGATTCTGCGCTGTTCATGGTCATGTATGTCTTCCAGCTCGCGGTGCTTCTCCTTAGAGGTCCCCATTGTCCCGGGAAAAGGTGGTTTGGTTATGAAGGTGGACTGGGATTCTGGAAGATGGCGCCGTCTAAGCAGTCCCAATCAATCGCGAGCGACGACCCTGAGAAGGCAGGAGGCAGTTGCCTGGCTATAGTGTGCGGCGAGAAGGGGGGTGGTGTCGAAGGAGGCGAGGCTGAGGAGCTCCGCTGATCTGAAGCCGAAACTTGACACGCAGTCGTACTGGACATATCATATGCTGCAAAATGCATACCGCCAGTTCACACTTTTATGTTTTGCGTGTAGCTCCTCTAACGCAATAGAATTCGTGCTGCTCCAGATTGGTGCAATTCTCTGCACTCTATCACCTGAAGCCTCGACCAGGTTTTTATATCCTATCGTTGGCAAGTCGTTGGGGCCTCAGAACGATCCCTCGCTGAAAGGCGCTCTAAGGTGCTGTGCATATGCTTGCGGAATCGGTCACAGTGCACGGTGAATCGCTCCCAGACGCATGCGGATGATGTCACCCTGCCTCCGACGAATCCTGTCGCGGGGTTTGATAGTTCGCAAACTATCACACCTGCGCACTTTTGCGCTCACGCGCTCATGACCGATAACGACCAACTGCGGTCGTATTTTTGTAAGACTTACAGACTGTTTACAAGGAGTAACCGGCCTAGGTCATACTTCCAGCTAATGTCCAGCTTCGAGGGAATTGTGGGGCCGCCAGATTATCTGAGAGTCTCCTTTTTGAAAGTTTATCTGCCATTCTATATAAATATAAGTATCTAATCTTGAAACACATGAGAGAATATTTCCAAGGCTGATCACCATGCAAATACCAATGCCAAGGGCGGACTCCCGTGTCATTTACGTACAACAAGTAAATCGTGAGTTGCTGACTGTTGCTGACTGTTGATTAGACCCGGAAGTCGGGGGTCTTGAAAATTGCAGCCGGTTTGAGCCTTAAAGTTAAGGACGCCAGGACGTCATGAAAGGGTGGACAGCTGTGCTTTCCCTCGTCGATTTCTCGGCCGTTCGGGGTTTGGGGTTTGTGTCCTATACTCAAGTGCGTAGCTTCTTTTTCTGAGTTTTTTTTGTGTTTCCTAAACTTTTGCACCTTCCGCGCACACCATAAGGTCGTCTTAGACACTGGTATTACTCCCAGTGCTTCTCGTCATCTTGTGTATCTTGACACTTGACACAGTCCTCGTCATAGCCTACCTCAGTGTTGTTGCTAACCGTCGCTGAGAATCATGTCTCCCTCCAGTACTGAGAAACTAGGGGCGCACGAGTCTCCAGAAGTAAGTGCCGAAAAGGTTGCAGCGTCCGCAGAAGAGAGTTGGCCCACAAAAGACTTTGGTCTTATACCGATCCCGAAAAGGCTCCAATACAATCCCATCAAACCATTTCACTTTGGCATCTTGCTCAACATCTCCTTCGGATTTGCTAGCACATTCAGTACGGATTTCTCGGTAGACGGTGACCAGATACTAATGGCAAGACAGTTGTCGCTAACTTGTATTATTGTCAACCACTGTTGAGTATGTTGCTGCAGAAAGTGATTAGCTGCGCGCGTCTCTGATCATGAATTTGGTACATAGTCGAGTTTTCGAAATCATTCGATGTAACATATGAAGAGGTTTCACGGTGTGTTATTTCGTCCGTTTCAACGAATCTGGACTAAGGGTGATTCGGTTATCAAGTATCCCCACCCTCGTTCAAGCAGGGTAAATGAACTTATCGGTTTCAGGATGTTCACGACTTATTATCGTGGTTCAGGTATTTAGTGGGATTGCTTCTGATATCCCCCCTCGGCGACCTTGTTCGACGCAGGCAACTGGTATTACTGCTGGTTGCGACATCTACTACTCTCACGATAGGCTTGGCCGTGACGAAGAATTTCCGGGTCTTCGAGACCTTGTCCTTCTTGGTCGGCGTTGCAACTGTCACTCCCCAGATCTTGATGCCTCTAGCTGCAGATCTTGCCGCGCCTGATCGCAGAGCGTCTGCATTGTCCGTGGTACTCTCGGGTCTCATGCTAGGCGTCCTGATCGCTCGTGTCTTGGCTGGCGTCATAGGCAATTTTACAACCTGGCGTGTAGTCTACTATATGTCAATTGGTGTCCAATTACTCGTTCTCATTGGCGCCTACCTGGTCCTTCCTGACTATCCATCCAAAAACCGTGACTTGACCTACTTCCAAGTCCTATTTTCGATGGCCAAGTATGCGGTCACAGAGCCACTAGTGATACAGGTGGCCATTATAAATATTGCATCCAGCGCATGTTTTACCAGTTTCTGGGTCACTCTTACCTTCCTTCTCGGAGGTCCTCCCTACTACTACTCCACGTACGCACAGATCCTTTGATTTTTGGCCGCCTGAACTGAAGACCATCTTCAGTCTCATAATTGGTCTCTTTGGTCTCGTTGGCATGCTAGGCGTGCTCGTTGGTCCTTTCGCAGGACGTATCATTGATAGGCTGGTTCCTTGGTATGCGACGTTGATAGCCACTAGCTTGCTCGTAGCTTCCCAAGCTGTGCAGACTGCAGCAGGAGGGATCAATGTTGCAGCTGTCGTCATCGCATGCTTCGGACTCGATGTTGCGCGTCAGTCTCAGCAAGTATCCATGACCACTCGAGTCCTAAGGTCAACACAATTTTTCCTCTATGAAGGAAGCCGTTGCTAACTCACATTAATCATATCACAGCATATCTTCCGCAGCTCGTGCGCGCTTAAACGCCATTCTCATTCTATCAGTGAGTTCCGCGGTGAGCTATCAATCAGAGTGTTGTTAAGCAAGCCATCCCAGCTGTTCATTGGGCAGGTGATGGGCACGTCTGTTGGCACCCAAGTTTTCGTGCAACACGGATGGAGAGCATGTTCATTGTTGATGCTGGCGCTGCAAGGCTTCCAAATTATGGTTTTATTGCTCCGCGGTCCACATTGTCCTCGAAATCGTTGGTTTGGATACGAAGGGGGACTCGAGGCGCGCCAACGTGTTGTCTTGGAGAGGGAGAAAGCATGGAGTAGCGAGGAGAAAGAAGT
The DNA here is from genome assembly GCA_003316505.1 of Suillus alpinus. Lineage (NCBI taxonomy): Eukaryota > Fungi > Basidiomycota > Agaricomycetes > Boletales > Suillaceae > Suillus > Suillus alpinus. The sequence goes on from QFEX01004667.1 coordinate 6,057, forward strand.
GGAACACGATACAGAGGCGCAGAAGGAGGTACCGATGCAAAATGGTGAAGGCCTGCGGTCCGACACATCATAGATACCGAAGTAGAGGATAGGGCACATGCACTGGAAATTGTTCAGCATATATAATTGGACTGGTGTTTTTTGGGACTGGCTTACAGTTGCAAATCCAAGTTAAAATCTGGATATGATGTCGAATTGCCTTTGGGTGTTTCAGGTGTGGGTCGTCGCGGGATATTCCCCAGACAGACTGCCAATCAGAGAAAAAAATCGCAATCCATCTGTTGTTGGAGCCGATTGGGTGGCGTCAAAGTATGACATGAGGCAAGTCGGGATCTCGTACAAATACTAGTACTTAAGTATCATCACGGAGCGAAAAAAAAAATGCCAAGTATGTAGTTCCGAGCTTGGATGTGCGGTTTCGAAATTCAGACATGTGCCAAGCATTGTACTAGAATAGCCGCAACCATGCTGAGGCCCGTCTGGCATACTCCACAGTCTATGGGGCAGGACTTCCTTGCGGGAGAGGAAACCCGATTTGACGGATAAAGGCTTCTGGCGCACCACGCCGATAAATAGCAAGGGTGACTACAAACGCCATCAGTGCGCAATGATTACGCCGCACTTGCTGCGAGTGCCTGCATTTCTGGAAACTTCTAGTGTTCAAACCGTAAGGAATAAGGGTACATTGTGGCTGGAGGCAGATTAATTGAATACAGATGCATCACCTTGTTTTTGTGCAGTTTCTGCGGCAGATAATGTGACAGGGACGAGCGACAAGGGAACCGGGACACACGGAGCAAAATGATGCATACGTGACTTGAGAAAAAAAGGGAAGGAAGCCAGTAAACCCTGCAGGTAAGGGGCTATCATGTCGAGATCAAGCATGATGCAGCTTTAGGGTCAGATGTAACGGTCGCTGAACATAATTTTATCAACGGAATTGACAAACTCCGATTGCAATTTGTGCCAACTTCTCCACCTGTTAACTGGACGGGACTTAAGTTGGTTTCAACGCACTCGATCGAGGGAACACATCTTCTGAGAAAACACATAATACTCAGGGTGAGAACCTGCATCGTCGAATACATGTTGCATGGTCAAGCACGTACGTAAGGTATGGTTTGGGGTCAATGTTCGCAGTACCAAAGCAGCGAATCCCTGAAAGTAGGGGCTTCGATTTAATGGAACTTAAATCTTCCCCCAATGGACAGCAGCCTGCTTAAACGGTCTACGAAGTTCAATCGGCGGTTAAGTTGTAAATCCGTGGCTCACCTATGCCTTATCTCAAACATGAGAGCTAGTTTTAAGTTTCCTACTATCAGAACCACATTCTGGTTTTTAATGGAGTTTAAGTGGTCATATATCATAGATTCGACGGCTCACTTTATGGCAAACATGCAAGAACCAGCACTACGAAAGTCCCAGTCACCCCTAGCCAGACCATTATAGATGAAGGAAGACAAGTCGTCCCTTCAATACTTACCAAAGTTTCTAGTACTGTGGGATTCTGCAAAACGTTTTTGGATAGGATTGGTCAGCTAGACGCTTCTAATTGCTACTATTCCCTACCCAACTAACACGCGTACCGCGTTCCTTGTACATTACACCAAAGCACTCTCAGCTGGTATGTCCTACGAAACAGAAAGTGAAGGTGAATAGTTTTATAGGGTTCTTCATATGAGGCAGGATCTCATCCGTCGAGCGGCTTTAGTGAAACCGAACTTGGTCCTCCGTATCACTCCCATAGACGCTGATGCTACCTTGGAGCTCCGCCAGTCGGTTTTGTGGCCCAGTCTCTCAATCACAGATGTTCTTCTCGCTGAAGACCACATGGGTCTTCATTTTGGAGCTTTCGTGCCACAGCACGAAAAGCCCATTGCCATCATCTCGTTATTTGACGAACCCTTGCCCGGACAACACCTTATAATATCTGGGAATGATAGCCCTTCTCAGAGAAAGTCTGCACGCTTTCGTAAATTTGCCTGCGATCTGATGTACCAGAATAAAGGCATAGGAACCAAATTGCTTCAACATGCGGCTGAAGCAGCTCGATCGACGCTGGGTACAAGCATCATTTGGTGTGATGCTCGGACATCGAGCAGTGCCTGGTATAAGAAGCGTGGGATGGTCGAATTTGGTGACTTATTCTACAAGGGAGATGTGGAGTATATCCGGATGCAGATGTCCTTGGACGCAGATACTTGTAAGACCAGTGCGTATAACGCCATTTAGATCAGTGTCACAACGCCGGGCCGTGACTCAATGATAAGGATGATTTGGTACGCCGTGTTCTCCCCATCGATATACAGGTGATGAGCTCACGTTGACAACCAGTGTCAGAATCTTTGTGCCCGCGATAACTGCCATCCGGCACATTGCGCCCCTTCAGGGGGCGTCTGAACTATGTATATCTGTTGTGATGAACAGAGTCGTTGTATGTCGCAAGCGTACCTCTTCATGATCTTCCCGTATGACGGATCAAGCTCGACTTTCTTGTAACGGCTAGCTCCGCTGTGTCATCTAGGAAGATCTGCGCAGTCTTACCTCACTTTGCACCGGCCACTTGGCTCACTTAATTTTTTTTCGACAGCAGGAAAGATACTAAAAAGTTGCACGTGTCTCGCGCCAAGCGTTTCTGTAGGGTTCTGTGCGTCAGAAAATATTTCTCTTTTTCGGGCGACCTGGCAGAACTGTAAAGCTTCCGTAGACAAAGCAAATGGCGTTGGAGAGCCACTCCAATGTTCAGGTATACTGCGCCCGTAATTTGTGTAGGCTCAATTCCTGGTACTTGTACTGTGAATAATGTTCAGTATGCCTGACCATTTTCGGCATGACCCTGGAGATTCTAGCTCTGAAGGTGCTACATTCGGCGAGCAACGTGTTCAACCCAGTAAGTATTCGCCGTTGCCATGAGGTGTCTGATCGACCATCTTATGCAATGTCGCGACCACAGTTAGGCTGATCTAAGCATGTAATTATAGTGGCAAACCAGCTGGGCCTCTCTCAAACAATGCCGGTATCCGATACGTGTGCCTTTTGTGCTCTTTCGTATAGAAGGATCGACCATTCTTCTTCGTCTACACCGTTTAGGCCGGACACATGGAGACTAAGCGAGACTAGCGCAAGGTTGACAGTTGGGATCAAATAAACAAAAGAGAACTAGTGTCTGTCACCAATGGCCCTGAGTTTTCGTTTGCTTTGTGACGACGTGCGGCCTTGGTATTCGCGATAAACGGGTGTCAGCCTATGTCAGCATGGCTATCGGCTATGCCGCTAAGGGACGGCACTTCCTCTTAATATCACAAACCCAAATTGTTGACGGGCTGATATCCATCCTGCCGTTTGTTTGCCTTATGCGTCTAGCCAGTGCGATCTCGATCGTTCCGGCAGAGCGTCAGACAGCGTCAGCTGACAATTGTGTGTTGTGAGTAATTGTTCGTGACGATGGGAGGAACGCAAGTTCGGATAGACACTGCGCCCATGAGACATCAAGCTGTGATATTTTGCCATATAAGAACCTCCGAGTCTGATGCTAGAATAACACTATTCCATCCCCCCGTTTCTTACCTGTTCACGCATTTCTTGACAATTGGTGCTTGCTACGAGTGCGACGGTTTGCTGTGCCCCTCCGGCTCTGCTGTGTTCTATGAGTCCAAATCTTATGGGTGTCATCTTCGTTCAAATTTGCCACGCCTGGATTTGGTTCATAGCCAATACAGTAGACCGGAGGTCACGCCCGCCTTGGCATTTGATGTTCACCGACTGTCCTCATATATTTTCCTGTTCAAACTGTGCACGACAGAACACACTGGCACGCAACCTTGATTCAACACATTGGCAAAGACATATTTCTCCTATCCCCCCCTTATTGTCTAACAAATGCTCTACTAAACGCTGATACCATTTCCTCGGAGTAAGTACATGTATCCATCATGAGGCAATGACCATATCTCCGAGCCGTTAGGCTTTTTATAATCTCTCCACCCCACATTCCTTATACGGACATCCAACTCACGCATCGGTGCTATAGACCTCGGAGGACCTCGGCTCGTCACGGATCAGTTATATCCATTATTCTGTTGATCATAAGATCAAGATGAGGAGTATGGAAGATCCAATGAAAGGCGCCTTGATGCCTCTTGACGCATCCAGCCATTTTCTCTCATTCTTCTGATACGAGTCTTCGGTGCGATTCCCGTCCCCCAATAGCCTCGTAATTTGTAGATTCAAGAGCTTGTCAATAATCTTCCATTCTCACAGAAGAACTTCTCACCGCACCAAATTTGGATTTTCCGGCTCGGAGGAACTTGGAGGGCGAGCAGTGGTGGTTTCAATAATTGAAACAAGGACCTATAAGGATCTCTGGTGATGACTGCCCCTGCCGAGACTAGGTGTAACGACCCACGAGGAGATAATCGCGCGGGTCCTCCGGGGTCCCGGCGCAGTGGCCGGAGTCCTTGTTCGTGGTCCGCGGTTTCTGTTGGAAGTCAGTCCCATAGACAGAGCAGCCGCCTCCTGCCTCTTCGAGGTTGGCCTTGGGGTTTCCCTTGCATCCTAGTCCGTGTCCGGTTCAGTGGGGTCATGACGTTGGGGGGGCATAGTTATGACCCCCTCCAGAAGTGGAAAACAGGGGAGGCCTAAAAACGAATATTGCCCCATTTTTAATGAATTTTTGCTCTGGTAGGCAGAGGCCACGTGGAGTGCAGTCTCAAAGCATGAGTCTGGCATGAGCTCCGGAATGAGCCCATGTGAAAATACCAGGCTACTGGAAATTCAAGAAGATCGATAATTGCGAGTTCTTGGGCGCCATCCAGGGGCAGTCTTTGCTAAGGTCCGTAAGGATGATCGCTGCTGTGTGCCAAAGTTTGCCAGAGTCTGCTAAAGTCCGAAGGCTGTTGCAAGGGTGACATTTCGGAAAGGAAGATGTGATTATCATGACGTCGTCGTTAGGAAGCGGCGGCACTAGGCAGTTCCGTGTTCTTCGCAAGGGAAAAGTAGCGAGATATCGAAGGATATCGATCATATCGACGATGATACTTATCACCCAGTATCACCCCTGCACAATCGGAATGGACCGACAGGGCAGCGTGACTATAAACAGAGCCACGAGGCTGGCAAAGGGGGGGAATAGCAACGGCATTTCCACAAACCTGGGACTCATAAGTCGGTCCGAGTGTTATCCGCCCGATGAGTACTGAAAACATAAAATCAAGTAACGGATGGCATTCACAGCGAAAAAATACAAGAATCAACGTCAGAAATCACGTGCGGGGTATGTCGACATCGATGTCATTTTAGAAGCTCTTCTACAATCCTATCTTCCGAAATATTGGCAACATTGGCGCCACGGTAGTTCAATCTCCGAAGAACGTCGATCTGAGTCAGCATCAGCGCTGTCATGAATTTTTAAAAATACAGCTTTTCCGAGACGTACGACTTTTGGGCGCTCGAAACCAAGACTCTCGAATTGATCTACATGGGCTCTTTCGAGACCCGCTATTGCGATCTCATCTCTCGGTGGCTCCTTCACTTCCATCTTCTTGACTGCAGGCCCTCCGGCATATATCTGTGTCCAGTACCTGGCTGTCTCATCGAAGCTCCGCTTGCTAGTGGTGTAATGCTTCGCAACCTCCGCGTCTTGCGGATCATTAGGCTCAGGAGAACACAGCAGCGATTGAAGCGAGATCAGCGTTGATTTGAGGGTTAGGACAGGCGACCACGCATCCTTGAGGATGTCAAGACAGATAGCTCCGGACGCTGATGATATGTTTGGGTGGTACACTTTCGTGATGAATTTCATCTTGACAGGTTGGAACGGATATGAGTCGGGGATGACAATATCCTATTACGCGGATTGAGAGTTCTGATTAGGCTACAGAAGAAACCAAGGATGCGCACCACCTCAAAGTGACCACCTGCGTATGGCGTGTCCTGAGGACCTGGGAAGGATCCCTTCAGGTGAAATGGCGATGAATCGACCAAGTCAATTTTGATATTTGAAGATCTATCGTTCTTGCAGTCTGACCAGGGGTGAGTGAGAGAGTGAGCGATGTCACAAAGCAACGATGATGAATGCCTACCAGCGATTTCTTTATTCACGCGGCGGAGACGAGCGTCCATGATTTACAAGAAGACTACTTAAGCTTAGGGTTACAAAGGATTGACGGTGAGCAGACGGTGGAACGAAATGACAGAACGGGGGAATGCAATTGGGGGTGTATTGTGAGAGTCACGTGGTTTTATCAATTTAATCGTGACCCTCTACCAATGGTCAGGTGCCCTATCACTGTAGCGACCGTGAGATTCATCAAAGATAACATGTCTTATATACAACTCTATTACAGTCTGAATCCCATACATCAAGATGGAAACCCCTACCATGCGCCAGCGTTTCGAAGAATACATCCTCAGTCTCCAAGAGGAGATTATCACCTCCTTTGAAAGTCTTGATCCCAATGCTCCAAAATTCAAGCGTGACTCTTGGTTACGAGCAAACCAAGGTGGGAAGGGCGTATCAGGTGTCTTCTCCGTCCCCCCTCCCACAGATGCATCACCTGGCCCGCAAACAGTCCTGGAGAAGGCTGGTGTCAACATATCTGTCGTGCACGGCATGCTTCCCCCTGCCGCAATCAAGGAAATGCGTGCAGATCACTCCAACATCCCATACGACGAGAAGACCAGTCTTCCATTTTTTGCGGCTGGAATAAGTCTCGTCGTGCATCCTCGCAATCCCCACGCTCCCACTGTACATGCCAATTATCGCTATTTCGAGATCTCGGAGAAAGTCGCAGAGGGTGAGGGACCTGGCAAGGTTGTTGCATGGTGGTTCGGAGGAGGCTCTGATCTCACGCCATCGTACCTCTACGATGAAGACGCGCGTCACTTCCATACGACGTTGCAAAGTGCCTGCAACCAACATGGCAGCGAACTATACCCTGTGTTCAAGAAGTGGTGTGACGAATATTTCTATATCGTCCATCGTCAAGAAACCAGAGGGATCGGAGGTCTCTTCTTTGACGATCTTAGCACTGAGAAGCATGCTCGGCTCTCAGATGACGTCAAACGACCTCGATCATCAGAGGAGATCTTTGACTTCATAAAAACGGTTGGAAATTCGTTCATCCCCTCCTACTTGCCCATTCTTGAGCGTAGGATGTCGATGCCTAGCACCGACCAACACAGACGTTGGCAACTGTTACGCAGGGGGCGTTATGTCGAATTCAACCTTGTGTACGACAGAGGTACTAAGTTTGGGTTGAAAACGCCTTCTGCGCGTATTGAAAGCATCTTGATGAGTCTTCCAGAGACTGCAAGATGGGAGTATATGACGGACATGGGATCAGACTTGGAGAGTGAAGAAGGACGGTTGATTGCAGTTTTGAAACAGCCTATCGATTGGGCTGGGTTGGAAAAGTAGCGACAAATTTTCAGCGGATTTGTACGTTAACGATGCACAAAATTAAAATGTGATGGCTGAGGAGCTTGGTAGGACAAGCGTTATACTCAAGTATCATGAAAGGAAATAAAGCTGATGGACACTGATATTGAGATCCACTCTCGGATGTAAGGTACAATATTTACAAGACAGACGGATGACAAAGGCTTGAAACTCATGTAGGCTTGTTGATCTCTTGCTGCGTCTGACCCTTCTCGTTCTTGGCGTTCCCTGATAAACAAATAGTCAGACGCGTCAGGGGCCATTCTGTGAGTATCACCTACCAGTTGCCTGCTGGGTTTTATCGCCAGTAACAGCGCCTACGACTGAGTCCTTGTAACCGGTAGCCCTGTCAGAAACGCCTTCCGCGTATCCCTTGGCTTGGGAGGCCTTGTATTCGCCCTCCCCCTTAACGTGCTCCTCTTTACCCGACTGCGACCAGGATTGCATGCCGGTCAGGTCGCCAATCTAAAAAGAAAAATCAGCGAGACGGCGGCGAGCGGTGTGATGAGCTCCGTACTGTCTCGACGGCGGTACCCTTGATAGAGTGGAATTGACCAGTGGTCTTGCTAGAGGACGATGCGTGAGTTCTGGTCAACGAGAGAGCGGGCGGGCAAAGCGCTTACCTGGGCTCTGGGGCAGACATATTTACGATGAGAGTATGAGTGATAGTTCGTTGATAGAAAGTAGTGAAGTTGGTTGTGGGATGTTGGTAGGATGGGTTGTTCAACACGTCCTACTTATACTCCTCTGTAGGCGGGGTACAAAAAAGGCAAGCCTATGACGTCGAGCAGTCATGACATCATACGGTTTCAAAGGATGTGCAATTCTAAAATAAAGATCATGTGAATTCAGTGCACGCCTCTCCCGAACCCTCTGGAAGGTTTACGCACCTGCAATGAAGGACGAATACATAGCCTTTGAGAGGCGCTACAACAGATATTTCTCCCCGAGTAGTAGACCAAGCGGAATGCCAGGCGGTTGTTATTTTCTACAGAAAGGAAATCCCGGTCAAAACTAGAGTTCCTTGTCCGTCAACTAGGCATATGGAGGCTATCCTCTTCTTACGTGAGGCGCCACCAAGTACTCCAAAGTGGTGAAAAATTACAGCAACCAAAAATCGCTTACGCGCTGTAGCACGCAGGCCATACGTCATGCGCAGAAGTCGATTCGGATGGGTAACCTTGTGCGATGCATAACAGTTTCCAGAAGCGATAAAACCTTACTCAAATCCGCCTGCAATGGAACATGTTCGAAGATTGGAGCATAATTCGTCATCGTCTTCGATCGTGATGGCACCCAATTGTCTGCTAATATGAACAAACTGAAGACGTGCCAGCGGAGACAAGCAGTGCACACGCACCCGCATTGCGATGGAGAATAATAGATTCATTCATGGACAAGGATGAAAAGCAGATGAACCGCTTGGCATGATGCAAGTGGGTGTACGATGGAATTCACCTAAGCGTCAACCGTAGTAAATCCACTCGTGCGGAGCAAGGTAAGTCACGAGTCGAAAACATCCTGCTAGTGCTACTATAAAGTCCCTGTTATCATAACATGCTAGAGCTGTGACCATGAGGATAGATCGCAGGTCCATATCAAACGGCGAACTCACAAACTACGACACGAAGCCGATCATTCAAGCTTCTCAAGTTCCTCTAACCTCGATAACACCACATCCTTGCTGGTTTCCTCAATCTCTCCCGCCAAAAATATCTCGTCTAGAATGGCGTACACCTGCAATTCTTCAGTTAGCAAGAATCCATACGAGGGACAAATACAGCCGCACTTTATAGAAATTGAAGACAAGATCCAGCTCGCACACGTTGTCGAAGAATGAGTCTGAATTAATGCCAGCGAGTAAGCTCAGCCCGTGGGATACAAATAAGTCGCCCACCAAGAATTTCGACAAAGAGGTGGATAGCCTCTAGGTATGCCAGCTCGTTGTCGTTAGCGTCCACACATACGCAAAAGAATAGACCAGCATAACGCCTATACACGATCTTGTAATTCTTGAACTGCACAACGTCATAAGAAAAAGAAGATGCACGACATGTCATTCCTCCTCACCTCGACAAAGTTCGACTGGTGTTTCTGGTCGCGCGGAGCGACTAGTCTGTGCACTTCACCTCGGAGTCTGACCTTAGTGCAAAGTCAACGGCATGGGAGCTCTCAATGGCGCCCATCGCACCTTCTCGTCGTCGTCGTACGGGACATACCACTTCGACAACCGTGTCTTCCCTTGACGGTTCTGAGCACGATCATTTGAGCACGTAGTCTTTCATGCTGAAGAGTGCACCTGCCTGCACGAGGATGAACCTAATCATGGTGGCTCATTCGCTTGGATGCATTCTCGATCTTAGACCTTTGTTTACTTCAGAGGCTCTTGCCAAACAACGCCGCTGAATGCCACGTGGCTTCAACTTAACCACTATCTTTGCACAATCCATTTCCAAAATCAGGTAACTAGAAACTCATGTATGGAAAGATGACAAAAAAAACTCAAGATATATGTCGGAGAGAGGATATACAAGCACACCGCTCAACTTAATGCTGAGACATCTGCGCCAAATAATCCGAAAGCTAGATTGCATGGTAAGCACTAGCCCCACGCAAGTAAATGGATAGGATAATCACCTTCAATGCATTGGTCCGAATACTCTCCCCGACGTTCTGGACGTCAGGGTTCGCCATGACCCTTGATAAGACATCTCTCGCAGCAACTTCGAGATTCGAAAGACTGCCATCGCCCAACATCCCGCCATCTGAACTAGCACGCTCGAACTCTTCTTCTTCTTCCCGACCAAAGTATTGGCTAGAGGAAATAGATGTGGCGCCTTGGAAGTTTTGTAAACGAGACTGAGACTCGGAGACAACAGCAGGGTCGTAATCCTTTCGGCCAAAGTACATGTCGGAGGAGATAGCTTTTTGGTTGCCAAACTTGTCTCGTGCGGTCGTTGGTGCGTC
>QFEX01004671.1:22595-51206 GCA_003316505.1 Suillus alpinus
AACCATTGACACGACAGAGAATGCTTAAAAAGTAAGGCAAAAAAAATGAAAGTAACCCCATCTCCCATCTCTGCCCACCAAGTATCATTCTTGATCACCCTCTCTCAGCAAAAATGATCTTCAGCATCTTCGCTCTCCTTCCGTTTGCCCTCCTTGCTGCTGCTCAAAGCCAGTGCGACACTGGTGTCATCGAGTGCTGTAACAGGGACACCCTGGTGAGCTCGGTTCAATTAAAAGCATCCAATGATGTCCTAATTGAAATTTTGTAGTATTCGCAAACGCAGCCTTACCTGACCGAGCTCGGCCTGGTTGACGTCGCTGCGGTAGTGGACGCATTCGTGGGTCTCGATTGCTCCGGCGTCAACGTTGTCGGTACTTCCACTGGCTGTACGGCAAACCAGGAGCCCGTTTGCTGCGAGAATGAGAAATACGTGAGTACTAGATCCACGAGTTTAGGATTTTACCAATGTACCCTCTCCAGAACGGTCTCATCAGCATTGGCTGTACTCCCATCAATGTCGACATTTAAATAACAGATGACGGTCTAGGGATGATGGGGTTGAGGGTCTCTGTGGGACATTACCTTATTTTGATAACTATTACTCTCCTGTCACTACGTTCCTTGTTTGTGAACTCATCAGTACAAGTACCATGATACCTGCCTCTACCAATGGAACTATTGCTGTCTTCTCTTCCGTATGATCAAAATAGTAGCCTGGCCTTTACACCACAGCGCCAAGCACTCACTAGCACTTGGTCCAGACTGGGTTACGAGTCTACAAGAAGAGCGCATCAACACACAGGTTCTGAAGCGAAGATGCACTCCATATGGAGGGATATTCGTCGCATGTCGTGTTCACTAGCGCAAAATCGACCGATCAGAATTCGAAGAAGACAGTGGAAATTTTCACCTCTGAATTTTTAGTAAGTTTCCGTAAACCACAAACGAGAATGCATAAAAGCGAGGCAAAAAATGAGAGTAACTCCATCTCCCATCTCTGCCCACCGAGTATCATTCTTGATCACCTTCTCTCAGCAAAAATGATCTTCAACATCTTCGCTCTCCTTCCGTTTGCCCTCCTTGCTGCTGCTCAAGCCAGCCAATGCGACACTGGTGTCATCCAGTGCTGTGAAAAAGACACCATGGTGAACTCAATTCAAATACAAACATGCAAATAATGTCCTAACTGAAAATTTGTAGTATTCGCAAACAGAGCCTAACCTGACCGAGCTCGGCCTGGTTGACGTCGCTGCCGTAGTGGACGCATTTGTGGCTCTCTCGTGCTCCGGCATCAACATTGTCGGTACTTCTACGGGCTGTACAGCAAACCAGCAGCCTGTTTGCTGCGAGAATGAGAAATACGTGAGTACCAGATCCACAAGTTCAGGATTTAACCAATGTACCTTTTCCAGAATGGTGGCGTCAGCATTGGCTGCACTCCCATCAATGTCAGCCTTTAAATGACGGATGGCACATGGATGGGTTGAGGGTCTCTGTGGTCTCTGTGGGACATTACCTTATTTTGATGACTATTACTCTCGTGTCACCACGCTCCTTGTTTGTGAATTCATCAGTACAAGTACCATGATACCTGCCTTTACCAATGGAACTATTGCTGTCTTCCGTTCCGTATGATCAAAATAGTAGCCTGGCCTATACACCACGGCGTCAAGCACTTAGCACTTAGCCCAGAATGGTTACGAGTATACAAGAACTTGAGCGCATCAGCACACACTGGTTCTGAAGTGAAGATGCACTCCGTATGGAGGGATATTTGTTGCATGTCGTGTTCACTAGCGCAAATCGACCGATCAGAATTCGAAGAAGACATGTAAATTCTCACCTCTGAATTTTTAGTAATATTCCGTAAACCACGACAGAATAAAAGCAAGGCAAAAAATGAAAGTACCTCCATCTCCCATCTCTGCCCACCGAGTACCATTCTTGATCACCCTCTCTCAACAAAAATGATCTTCAGCATCTTCGCTCTCCTTCCGTTTGCCCTCTTTGCTGCTGCTCAAAGCCAGTGCGATACTGGTTCCATCAAGTGCTGTAACGACAACAAAATTGTGAGCTCGACTCAATTACAAGCATGCAATGATGTCCTAATTGAAAATTTTGTAGTATTCGCAAACAGAGCCTAACCTGTACGAGCTCGGCCTAGTTGACGTTGCTGCGGCAGTGGACGCATTTGTGGCTCTCGAGTGCTCTGGCATCAGCGTTGTCGGTACTTCCACTGGCTGTACAGCAAACCAGCAGCCCCTTTGCTGTGAGAATCAGAAATACGTGAGTGCTAGATCCACGAGTTAAGAATTTAACCAATGTACCCTCCCCAGAACGGTGTCGTCAGCATTGGCTGTACTCCCATCAACGTCGTCCTTTAAATGACGGATGGCGCGTATGGATGGAATTGAGGGTTTCTGTGGTCTCTGGGATATTACCTTATTTTGATGCATATTACTCTCGTCACCACGCTCCTTGTTTGTGAATTCATCAGTACAAGTACCATGATACCTGCCTGTCTACCAATGGAACTATTGCTGTCTTCTTTTTTTTATGATCCCAAAGAGCCCATCAGCACGCAAGCTTTCCGAAACATGTGTGACATTGGGACTACAGTCGCGCCTTCCAGAGACAAATTCGTAGCGCACCTTTGTCAACGGCGTGATCACTGAGACAATTAGATCAGGACATCAACTCCCCAGCATTGTGAGGGTGCTAAGTATTGAAAAATGCACACGCCTCATATAATTGTCAAGAGTTGGACAAGTCTATATGATATGTAAGACAGAACTAGAGAGCGAATTCAGCTTCAATGAAAAGACAAACCACGAATCCTGATGCGCACCAACAAAAGACCTTCCGGGGTCAACGAGCTCGACAAATCACCTCCCCGTCCAAATTTAACTGCAAAGCCTCTCGCGCCTCCAACCATTCATGCTCCTTGCTTTTTGTCCGCACCACAGCAATTTCACCCATGCCCAGCGGTTTAATCGTCTGCGCCCGGCGTCCGGAGCAAATGCGTCGCAACTCCCCGATGTCCATAAAAATGCGTCTACTGGGTCTACTAATGAGCTCCATATCCGAAAGGACAGGCCGGTCGTCGCGATATTTAAGCTCAGCCCATATACGGCGCTGGGCTTCGCCAACGCGGAGGAAATCAGTGGGAGAGGGTGACTCGATGGTTCCGCGTGTGACGTTGGAGATGAAGCCGGTCCGCAGGAGGATGCTTAGGATCCCGAGGTTTTGTGTTGTGTGGTCCACTGCTATTTTGTGGTGTCGTGCTCGAAAAGCGTTTTGGACGCGGGCACATAGGTCATATGGTAGAGGCATTGCAACTATGTCAAACTTGTCAGTAGAACATATGCGGGGCGCAATTGAACGCACGAGACACTGAAGTATAGACCTTGGCTGAATGCAAGCAGTCACGGTCAAGCACTCAAAACGAGAAGTGTAGGATTAGGTAACATCCACGGGGGGTCAATTCAGAGGGGGTCGCACATTAATATTGGCGAGTTGTGAACTAGCTACCAGACATTCAAATTTGACATGCACCCCGAACACGAAGAATTTATAGAAACTCCATGCCAATGCCAACTTGGAACCCCTTCCGCACACCATCGCTCTTGCTTGCAACAAGCGGCACCCCAAAGTTCACCTCTACTCTCACAGGATCGAAGCGGTATATAAGGCCAACTCCTGCGGATATCGAGGGTCTTCTTAGGCACCCTATTAAATTCTCGCCTAGTCCTTTCGCTGTCATAGGCGAAGAACAAAGTGCAATCAGTATCTTGCTAGAGGGGCAAAGATCGGGTGTTTACGCACTTTGGTCCATTGCATCCAACCTTCCAGCGTTCACAAAGATGTGTGACTTGATGGGCCAGTGCGGTTTCCGCGGGATATCGGACACCAAAGAAACGCCTGTCGACCAGTAAAGGTCACCGCCAAGTGAATCGACTAGCGCAGTCAGTTTTAAAAATGCTTTTTCCACGTGAAATTGTTGAGAAATACCTCCATCTCGAGGGCCCATGCTGTTTGCCTTGAACGACCTTAAACTGAGTGGTCCGCCGAGCTGGAACCTATCAGCAAAATGGCTATGGCCGGTAAGAGCCTTTAAAAAGCCAGACCGTGCAGCCAATGAGATGCTCTGCATGTTCAACATGAAGTTATGTCATACCAACCAAACAGTAGCACGAGTCTCACCATGCCTGGAACGAGGCGTCGGGAAATTTGACTTTCAACCTCGGCCTTGTAAAACGACACGTCCCCTGACAGTCCAGCTAATTCTTGGAAAAATTTGCCATAGTAACCACGCGACGCTGCGAGCTTATCGTCTCTGGTATCTTTTGTCCATGAATGAGAGACCGATGACTTGATAGTTTGACCAGCATGTTCGCGAATGCTGTATAATCCTTAAACACAGACACGATGATATGACGGGTTCAGCCTGACCTTATTGATGCACTTGGTGCTAAATTGTTGATATGCCTCAAAACAGCCTGATATGCGACTTCGTGGGCACCATGAACTCCCCAGTTGCTCTTCAGGAGCGCAGATTCAGTGTTTTTAACATTGCACAGGACAAGTAATCAAACTTACATTTATTGCAACCTTTAAACCGTGGGAAATCTCTGAACAACTTGCAAAAGAAGAGAGATCTCGTTCCAGGCTGAACAGCGAAAGTTGCCCCGTCGTGCGCAGAGACGGCGAAAGAGGAAGAGAGAGAAGCCCGTGGAAAGAACGACGCGTTTTTGTACCCGCTGAATAGTGTCCTTCCAGGAACTCAGCTCCACCAAATATGTTGCGCACTCTGCCCGTGACACTCTGCGATAGTGGTGTAACGTGAAGGTGTCATATCATTACTAGTAAAACGCGATGCTCACAACGCTACCCTCGTTATTACCGAATTCCGTTGCAGTTTTCAAGTAGAACCGGCCTTTTTCACGTGTGTTGACAACGATATCGACGTCCCCTTCTTTGGCAAGGTGGTCTCGACTCCTCTGAATTTTGGCGTCGACAGAGTGAAACAGGTCTGTCTCTTGCAGAATGTGACTTATGCCCCTTGCAGTATACAACGCTCCTTGCAGGGTGTTCGATTTGCTTGCCCGGTCGTCTGTATGCCGCGCAAGCCATGGCTGGATCAACCAGCCTAGGAAAGACTTCCTGGTATTTGTGGCGCCATCTACACGGACTGATGTGACTGATATTGAGGTCTCGAGATTTTGATTGACCTATTGAGATCCGTTCGGAGGTTTGCGAATGGGGACGAAGGTGACACTTACAAGCTCTGCAAGGTGGAAAATAGCAGATTCATACTCTCCACGGAGTTTCCGTTCGAGGCGAGCTTCCTGCCATTTCTTGAGTTTTTCGAGATCGTCTTCCTTGGGCTCATGAGGATGCGCGGTGCGCTGCAGCGGAGGATGCAATCCCTCCGCCATTCGGGAAAGACTGTCTATTTTCATTTCACCATGTATCAAACCGAAGCTTAGTCATATCTCGCCAGGCCTATCACGGACCGTGTTATTTGTTCAAGTCTCCACACCAAGTTGTCAACTGTCTCCACAGACAAGCTTATCTCACAGGAGGCGATTCAAGATAGGCAAAGGACTTGCGCTCGTCTCTGACCGTCTAAGAACGCATGTTACTGAGACCCGTCACGCGTATTGCACGCGTGGTACCGCAGAAGGAAGACTAATAATAATCCGAATCAGCATCTTGCCAAATGCTAGTATCATGGCGAGGTTCACGGTGGGACGCGAATAAGTGCTACCTGCGATTCAAGCGCAACCGTGACTGGCACTGGGTACGAGCTAGGTCTTCGGCAACCCACCGAACAGCGGGCGCTGTCAAACAGAATGAAGACTAGCCTGAGCGGAGTGGTATCGGACGCGAGTACTGTCTGCAATCCACAATTTGTTTTTTGCGGGCGGATCCACACTACGGATATGAAGTACTTATACTAATTTCGTACAAGTAGGCCCGTCTATCGCGCCGAGATGCATCAGCTCGTCATTTTCTCTTCTCTTTTCCTCTTGCCTAATGGTTCATACACGTGGTACACTTAGTATATAATCTCGCATCGTCCACGTTCCTCATACCCAGCTGTTCTCTAACGCTTAGAGGTATGTGCATCGTTGTTTCATCTCGCCAACTTTCTTTTACATAGTTCTTCCTATCATAGCGTCTTTCACTTCTAGGTACTACAAATATTATTTAGCTGTTGTTCTCCAACGCTGAGCATGTTCTTCTAGCTTTCAACAACGTGTTCTGGCGAGGATAGCCTATCTGCGTTTTAAAGTGGCAGTACTTGATTTTGTTGAAACAAAATCCTGCTGAGTCTCCCCATGTCCGCGCCCTGTGACTACGCGTTTCTTGCTCAGTTTGCAGTGGCCTCTACGGGGCATGACGTTGAAGGGCAAACGCAGAAAAAGCTACCAAACGGAACCGAGCATTCTCCAACACAAACTGCAAGCGGGGCAGCCCCACAACCCAATACTTCCTTCATCTCCCCAACCCCAGCAGTAATGGTCTATCGGCCGACGGAGAATACTCCTCTACTGTCAACGCCGATTCCTCGCATAGAAGAGGATGTGGACTGTTCGAACGAAAGGGATGGTCTCAGTACCTGGGTGATATTCCGGGAGGAACTTGGCGTCCTCGCGAAATATACGCTTCCCATTTTTGCGTTCGTAGAATTGCAGCTTCCCATGTAACTTTCACTAATTTTCGACTAATGCAGAACTCACGTGTTCGAGTATAGTTTGAATATGGCTTCCGTAGTGGCTATTGGGCACATATCCACAATAGCACTTGCTGCTGCAACATTAGGTTTCATGACCGCCAGCGTATCGGGCTACGCAATCGTGCAAGGACTAGCATCTGCTCTTGACACACTTCTCCCTGCGGCATGGACATCTAATCATCCGCAACTGGTCGGCTTATGGAGCCAACGCATGCGTAAGTGATACTCTTATGCATGCCCCTACATCTAATCATTTCTGCAGTTGTTGTGACGGCTGCAACCCTTATCGTATGTGTGTCACCCCTCCTACCATTCTTTTATTGACATGATTCAGCCGGTTTTTATGATTTGGTTCAACGCTGAATCCATTTTACTCCTGCTCAGACAGGATCCTGAAATTGCGCACCTAGCTGGTGTCTACTTAAAATGGAGCTCTTTAGGGCTTCCAGCATATGCTTTCAACTGCATTTCTCGGTACGATATTATACACAGTACCGGCATATCTAATGCTGACTTTCTGAGGGTTACAGCCGCTACTTTCAATCTCAAGGTAATGGATGACATCACTAGGAGGGTTACATACTGATCGTCAATGCTTTTTGAGGACTCTTCTCTGTACCGACTAAGATCATATTGTTCATAGCGCCGATCAATGCCCTCTTGAATTACGTTTTTGGTGATAATCTTGGCTTGTTTTCCGTTTCAATCAGAAGCTCATACAGTCTTCCAGTGTGGGGTCCTGAGTCCGTCAGGATTGGTTTTATTGGAGCTCCAATTGCGACTTCCATATCTCTCAATCTTATTTCAATCTTGTCAGTAATATATGGCATTTTTTATGTCGAGAGGACCGCCTGGCATCCTATCTCGTGGCGGAGCTTTACTGGCTTGAACTGTCTTGTCAAGCTGGGAGTCGCTGGCGTTGGCCAGACCGCGTCTGAATGGTGGTCATGGGAGCTTAATAACTGTGCGTATATCGCTTTGCAACTCAAGTATTTAGACGCTGATCTGCGTTTTGACAGTGGCCGCCAGTTTGTATGGAACTACCCATAAGTTGCCAACCTCGCTGACGTTCATTCACAGGCTCGGGCCCGCTGCCCTAGCTGCCCAGTCCGTTCTGCTTATCTCAAGCTCCTGTACATTCCAAGCTCCCTTCGCCCTCTCCTTAGCAACGTCCGTGCGGTATGTTACGCTGAACTTGACTGAAATCTCTGCTGAATTTCAGTAGGATTGGGAATCTTCTAGGCGAGAAAAAGGCGAGGCGCGCCGGCGTCTCCGCATACGCCTCGATCGTTCTTGCAGTTGGCATTGCCTTAGTATGGAGGTACATATGCGCCGGTTTCAGGTCAAGCAGTGCTGACATATAAACAAACTTTTCAGCACTCTATTTATGACGTTCAGGCAGTCATGGGCGTATATCGTCAATGATGACCCCGGTAGGATGATCAGTGTCGTATGCTTTCCAATACTCATTTGGTCTCAGAGGTCGTAACGCTGGTGGCATCGATTCTGCCACTTGTTGCTGTATATCAGGTCTTCGATGGAATCACCGCTGTTACTGGTGGTATTTTGCGAGCACGAGGCAAACAAGTAAGTGCTACGTTATTTCGTCATGCTTTTTGATTTAGTTTTCTTGCAGTTCATAGGCGCTCTTCTCAATCTCAGGTAAGATCTACATGCACCAGCCACGATTCCCCCCATAACGTCTTTTTTGCAGTGCTTACTACGTCATTGGTATTCCCTTTGGTGTTTGGTTGACTTTTAAGATGGACATGGGACTAGTGGGACTATGGGTGGGAATCACAGTTTCCCTCATCTATTGCTCTTTCTGGGGCACCTATCTGTGTATCACAGCCGACTGGCAGAAAGATGTGAAGAAAGTTTTGGATAGGCTTGCTTTTGAGAGCAAGAACGCACATTAGGTCAAGGAACATACAAAATCATGCTACTAATATCTATCATGGACTTTCGTACCTATAAGACAAATATAATTGATCCTGCTTGTGCCTCATCCGATCATCTATCGTGCTGCGGTTTTCGACAACATGCTAGTCAAAGGCTGTGAAATCTGTAGCAGCTGTTCTTAGCCTAGGTAGTGATGGCAAGTACTTTACAGACGGAATCTCTGGACCTTACCTGCCTTGTCCATTGCCGTTCACCTAACGACCGGGCGGCATTTCGGACGAGTCTTTCGTTTACTCAGCAAGTGCGAATCCAGCATAATTCAAATCACACGCAGTCCCATGCCAACCAAGCGACAGGAGGTGCAAGGGGAGCGCGCCCGTCACTTCTGGCATCGCTTCTTTCTCAAAATCTGGGACACCCCTTCTTCAGGGCGGTATGATGTGCCCCACGCCCGTGCAATGATGACATACAGCTCATTGTGCCTCGGAACCTTCCTTAGTCATTGCGCCTTCAACGCCTGCAACACTAAGTTGGATATCAACCGATCTTCGAGGACGTGGCCGGGAATGAATAATTCTGCATTCAAATTAGCACATTCGTCAACCTTGGGAGAAACTTCGGAGGTAAATACTCATTTTGTTGTCACCCACATATTCAGCAGCCTTCGGGCTGCAGTGCCAGTAGCATATTTCCGGGCGCCATGGACGAATAAGGACGTGGAGGAGCGTGCTCTGTCAACATTTACAATTTGTATCAACATCACCGGCCAACCATACATTCATGCGAGATTGTCAGTCGGACTTGCTGTCCTAACCGCCAGGTACAAATATTTGCGTATTAAAGCGAGTTGGCTTGATTTTTGGTATTTAAAAGACAAAATAGCGCCGGTTTTCGCAGTGAAGTGAAAGTGTGAATGCATGATGGATGCATGAATGATGGGTAATGGATGGATGATGGGTAAGACGATTCGTGATAGAATGTGTGTTATACGTCCATAGAGTCTTGTAAACCGAGAACTACATGAAGATTCCTCACAGTGCGCCGTTGGACCAGGCTGATATATTGTCAGCGTTCAAGAATATTATGGAGGAACACATCACGCACCGTTGGAACACATCAAGGGGGCTGTCGTGACCTTCACTACTGGGAAGTTCCGGGCGCTCTGTGATCGCCTTGTTAGGTATCCAACAGCTCAAGGGACTGGTTCCCTCCTCGTAGCTGGCGTGAGACAAATACAATAGTAACCCATCGGAGTCCACGCGCGCAATAACTGACGTAGTAGATCGTAAAAGTACAGAATCCTGAGTGCCATCGACAGCCATCTCATGCGAAGTGAATTCTGGTGTTGAGACGTGCACAGGGATATCAACAGTGATTTCTCGTGTTGAACGCGCCATTGGGATGATAAACGAAGAAAGGGAAGTCAATGTCGTGTCAGTGTGATATGGTATTGGGACAAAGGACGTTGGATATGGAAAGCGGTAGCGTTCACGCTCAGAAATAGGCGTATTTGAAAGTGACCCGGCATTTTGAGATGAAGTGTCCGCTGTCGTGTAAGGGGCTGTAAATGTAAAACTTCCGGATGGTAAAGGGGGCTTTGGAAGTTCCGCTAAGCGGGTATCTCTCCACCAAAACCTACGTATAGACTGTCAGTAAGTAGATCGTTCGCATGTAATGCATGCCCACCTGAAAGGGGTCTCGCAGTCACCGACATCTTGACCCTTCCACTTGAGCACGTCCAGGACATGAATGATACCGTTGTCTTTCCAATTTGCATCGAGAATACAATCGAGCACTGTAAGAGGTGGGAGGGAAGATGGAAATCGGGGAAGGAGCATCTTCCCTAAAACTCGAGATCGAAGAGTCGTATTTGGCGCTATCAGAATATGATCAGTTGTTGAAAGGTTGTCAAAGAAGTTATTGCATACATATGCCGACTACCCCAGCCGCCTGATGAGTAACAGCCAAGCATCGTTTCCCAGCAGGAACTGGTGCCACCGCTACCCAGGCTGCCTCTAGATCGCGCGGAAGACCATCGATCACATCATCGGATTGATTGTCCCACAAGTGAGCTTCTTCATTCATCTCTAGGAGCTCAGCGTACATGCATTTATCGGCCCATTTGGACGGTTTGGCTTTGATCCGTTTACGCCGGTTTTTCCCTCGTCGCTTCCCCGACTGCACTGTTTCATGATCGTGCGCATCGGAAGACAAAGACGGGGTCTCCACAGATTGTGACACCATCTGCACAAAACTGGAGACGCCTTCACGTATTATCTCTGGCTCATCCTCGAGGTCACCATCATCATCATCATCAGAGTTTCCGAGATTAAGATCGGCGAAAGAATCGAGTTGTCTGGAGGATTCAAACTTTTGTGCTCGTCTCTGTAGGACGAGATTAAATATTCGAGAAAAAATGCGCGAATATCCATCACACACACGCGTTTCTGTTCTTCCAAAGCCTAGTAACACGCGTTCTTAGACAAGGATGGGTCAGAGATGAGAGCAAGTCCTTTGCTTACCTTGGATCGACGCGCCTCCTGGGAGATAAGCTTGTCTGTGAAAACAGTTGGTGGAGACTTGAACAGAGCTTTTCTATCGGTTTTGGCGAACATCGCCCAGCGTTATGAGCGTTGGGTCCAAGTTGGGTCCTAAGTCAAGTGGCTCTTGCCAAAAATAGTTTGTATCATCCATAAATGGCTAAGCTTCGGTCTCGGATTTTAGACGGGACTGGCAGACACTTACAACGAGTCTTTGAGAACTATAGCCATGCACAGGTCGACGCCTTCCACCACGCCTCCTCGCCAATGCGGTTTAAAACTTTCACTGGATCTGGATGATGAGTCTGATGCCATCCGCCACCGGGATGTACTACTGGTACTAGTGAAGGCTAGTGTCCATATTGATGCATCATGAAACTCCTGATCATAGCGCTCGGCCGCGCCAGACTGTCCCCGAGGTCGGCGGCACCCACAAGCGATTTTAATTTTCAGTGCTGCCACGATCTATTTGTCAAAGGCTTGTCCACTTAGCTATAGGTCACGAGTGAACTACATTCTCGATGGCAACTCTCGGTCTGCTTAATGATGGCCAAAATATAAGATGTAGGGCCAGGCAAAGCCCGTTATCTGTTGCTAAAGTGACACAGCACTCAATGCATACCACGTAGAAACCCGCCTATCTCCTAAACAACTTCTTGTGGTACAGGTGCCTGCAGGAATTCACAAAACCCTCTCAGTACCCTCTCCCCAGCTAACTGGGGTAACAGTCCTTGTGGTCACCCGCTCCCCTTGAAGCAGCCTGTACAGCTAGCAACGGTCACTATACGGTACATTCTGTTATATATTAGGGATCAAGAGCTGCGAAAGCTGTACCTGCACAAGGCACACTGATGTATGCTAGCAGGACGGAGTTAACAAGAAAGGACAGGATGCGCAGCTCAGCACACAGCTGAGGTAACAAGTGGGCGACATGTCGGAGGATTCAAGCTAAGTAGTACGAGGTACTGAGTACCAATGACCAGAAAGGAAATTTATCTGAAGGCGAGTGACGAAACCTAAACATCCCCCTATGTTTGAAGTTGATGCGGCGCCGGCAAGCCAACTGATTTGTACAGCACTATTTACTACAGCCTATTTTTTATTCTTCCCATTCATTCTAAATTATTCACGCGAAAAGCTACAGTTCAGCCTACTACGATGAAGCGACGCGGTCGTCCATGTATTTCCGTTCCGGCATTCATCGGCGTGCTACTTGTCTTCAGTATCCTGGCGGGCCTAGCACTGAAGACGCTGAGCATCATATCACATCCGGATCTATTCGTGCCTACCACATTGGACGACTCGCAGTCTCCCCTCAACATCACCTCAGAACAGGGCGGGTCCCCAGAGGTCGATCCCGAGCTCAACGCTCTCCATCATATTGTGTCCCAAACAAAGGGGTTTTATGCACGCGACTACAGCCTCTGGTTAGGCTGGAATAATGTCTGTCCCATATTCTTTTCCGAACTACACAAGTCATGACTTACTCCCTATAGATGCGATACATCATTGAGGCAGCTGTCCTCCACGGACGCATTCTAAACCGGACAACAATCATACCCACTTACGTGTACGCTCGTGCCTGCGAATTCGACAAGTACGTACCATTCTTCTATCAGCCCCTACATTTTTCTGACTTTCCCAGCTCTGTATGCGCTGCGTATGCCACTATGGTCAATAGGGGGGACGCAACTGGCTCAGATGAATGGCGCCAACTCCCCATAGAACAGCAAATGGCCTGGAGAACGCCCGTGTCTCTCATGTTCAACTTGACTCATCTGCGTGAGACACACGCAGTCATCACAGTATCTGAATATCTCCGCTTGCACAACATTTCGGCAGATGTAGAAACCACCAGCGGACGCTGGGACACCGATTCATATCACCGCGGCGTTGATATCTTCTCCGATAGCGGAGCGGAACCCAGCCTCTACGCCATCGAGAATGAATGGTATGACGCCGATGTTGTTCGGGTTGATCAGCTGTCACATACTATGCGGGAGAGAGGGGGATGGAACATCACTCATGGACGAGTTGGTTCCTGGGCTATTACGGAAGAAACCCCCCTATCATTGGCGTTGCACGATGTGATGACATCCGGCGCATCGGTTCTCGATTGGGATACCGTCCTCAGAGTTGTGGGAGATGATACCGACCCGATTGAAATTGAGTCGTGGTCAGATGGCGGCATCGCAAGTACTTTGGAAGAGAATGGCTGGGAAGTACTTTACACTTACGGCGGCGTGTAAGTTCATTCTTTCCTTTGGCTGGCTCCGAGAATAAGCCCATTTTCTCATTTTCCTAGCTCTGGCTCAGACGCCACGAAAGATGTCGCAGTTCCGATCCGACAAGTAGCCCCACGAAACTCACTGCGTGGACTGTACGAAGACTTTGGGTTCATAGAGCAGGATGTACTGTTCCTAAAGGGTGAGATTCATTTGGGACGGAAACCGGTAATTTATTTTGTCTTCCTCTTCAAGAAGCTTTAATCATACCCAGTGACACCAGGGTGCCCTCAAGTTCACCACCCTTGAAAGTCAAGAGAGATACACGCAGACAGTCCTATACGACTTTCGTCTTACAGACAATGTGGTTGAGCTGGCGGATCAGCTGTCTAACCGCATGGTCGAGAAGGTCAACGGACGAATGTGGATGGGAGCTCATATGCGACGGGGGGATTGTCAGTCCATATATTTGCTCGACTATCTTGACACTCACGACAAGTAATCTAGTTGCGACGTTAAAGTGGACCATGGAACCGAGCTTCGAAGCTCATGTCGCGCGGGTCAAGCGCCATCTACGCGACGGACGTGATATCCTACATTCTGTGCATCGCGGGCCTCTCCACACCTATAAGGTTCCTTTTTGTCAAGCCGATCCCACGCCTCTACTTCTAGATCCTCCCGTAGTTCATGACCAGTAAGACATCTAGCTTGCTTTGATAAGTCAAGAATTCACACTATAATTCTGCAGATTCTACATCGCCACTGATGAACGAGATCCCACAAACCTCACATACCTACGTGATCAAGGTGCCGTATTGATTTCGGACCTGCTAACGATAGACGATCGCCGAACCTTTGGATGGCCTCTGATGCTCACCGACGTCCTCAGTCTGGTCGAGCAGGCAACACTGGCCCATGCGGCGTACTTCTATGCTCATGCGCATAGTTCGGTCGCCGGCGGTGTCGTGAATCTTCGTGCTTCTCATGGAGCTGATCCAAGAACTGCCTTACTGGAATATTGACAAGCTTGCAGATTTCAACACACTAGACTACATATAACGAGTATTTGTAATGATATGAGTAATACGTTGGAGTTGTAACGTTGAAGACGAACTATACCTAAATCAACAGGTAGCCATGATCGACCTAAGGGCTGCATCGGTTGTTAGACAGTTGTGTCGGTTCTAGCGTCGACGTCAACCTTCTTAGCAGGGATAATGTTGGACATGGTCAAAATGATAATCCGCTGGTATTTGATTGGACGCTGAGATATCGCTAAAATATGAACGATTTGCTGCACATTTCAAGAGTTACGTGGACAACAGCCTAGTCAAAGTCCCGTTGGCCGAAGGTGCTAGTGTTCACTTTGGTATAGCAGGTGATATTTTCAGCCATCAGTTTGATCTAAGTATATACAGTGTATGACGGCCGGGTGACAAACTGACACATAATGTATAGTTTTCAACCGGTAAAAGTAAGTATTCAATGGCATCGAAGGGGCAGGGCTTGTCCTCAGTTGTTAGTGCGGTGAGATTGTACTTGCGGAGATCAGGAAATCGATCAATGCCACTCGCAGAAGGACGAAGATCAACCCAAGGGAAAGGACGAGGAAGCAAAGCTCGGCATATGTCCATCTTACCCTAGAAAGATGTGATGCAACCTGATAACTCCGCTGTCAAACTCAGTCCGCAGTTGTTATTGTTATTATGTCTCGACCTTTGATGCCTTTTGACCGGAAGCACTTGTCCATGATGTTCGATTCGAAATACATGAGTTTCTGACCGGAAGGTTCGATGGAAAAGTAAGGGCCTTCGCTCACAGCCTGAGCGGAAATGAGGGGAGGTAGGCACCATGGGCGAACAAGTACTGGCATGCTCTTCTCATTCCATATAGTTCCGTCGGTGTGAAGGATATGAGAGACGTCATTGCGGAACATGCCACGACGAAAAAGATACCATACAAGGTTATCCCAACGCGCAAATAAGGTTCCTGGAAGCAATTACATGGGAGGACGTTGCCATTTGGAGTCGATTGATGTTGTTCAAGCCGTAAGCCAAGAGAGGTACCGGTGTCACGCCAGATAGTGGGCAAAGGCATCCTGTCAAAACTGAGCAAATCGCTGTAAGATCGCAACAATATAAGGTTCTTAAGTAGCGTACACTTGATCAGCAGACGGAAATAAGTTCTGCAAAGGGAATCCAAACCTGTAGATTTGAAGTTGTGCAACAAGCCTTGTCCTCGGGCGACTGATAAGAGTAATGACCTAATGTTCACGGGCCTACGCGATTGAGGTACCGTGTAGGTGAGCGACATCGATAGCCCATCGAGTGTAGCACTTCCTTCATTGGTTCAATCTGAGCAAGCCCGGATTGGCAGTGGTATATGCGCAAGCTATCGGCGCGAGAAACCGAAGGCGGGTATTAATCCGTGTGTGAGAGTAAATCGTTGAGGGCGTTGCTCAGCGGAGGGCGATAAGGAAAAGGCTCCCGAACTATGTTCTAGTTGGACAAGAACGCCTTGGACAGGAGCCTATCAGAAGTGAGCCCGCCAAAAAATGGCCTCGAATGCTGTCGTCGGCGGTCATTACAAACACCCATAACCAAACCGTCATCATACTAACCAGGGGGTTCCAGCACCCCCGAGCGCTTAGCTGCGAGCGAGCGCGCGAACTGTTCAAGAAGGCATCAAAGCTTGTTGAGAAAATGATATGCCCGTTCCGAACAGTGTCATACCGTAGTACCAAGTCCAACTCTGCCGCCGTAAGCAAGTCCTAATGGAATGGTCTGACATTGATTTGAAGATCGATAGTGTTATGGAATTGATCGTGGAAGGAGACGGCACTAGAATCTCTGATCATGACGTTCCGCACGAATAATAGACGCTTGATATGAAGCCGCCATCATCGTGGCACATCTACGACCGGATATATATAGGCTGATTCTATATAGATAAGCGGTAGGGCTTGCTGCCAGATCCTGTCAAAGGTCAGTCCAGACTCCAAAGCAGATCTAGGTGTAGTTGCCGGACTGCGAAAACAAATCGGGGTGAGAGTCAGCCATCCATGTGGTATCTGGCAAGTGTCAGCTGAGTACCGAGTACTGAGTACGTGAATCTGCCAAATTATTGCTGTCGTGCCTCTTCCGGAGTCCAGATTGGAACGAATTCACGTACCTTGCGGTCGACCATTCACGAATCGAACCACGGACGGAAGATATTGGTATTTGAGACTCCTGGCATTGATAAGCTTTGATGTAGTCGGGATCAATCCATCGAATGGCTCATCACATTTCCGCCGACACGTAGCTAGCGCTGTGAGCACTGCACCTAGGGTTTTCGGGACGGTGAGCCATGAATTTGAAAACATGCTTATGGTTCATGGTAAAGAGCTGAATCTTGATGAAATGAGTACATCAAATTTCAGCCTATGACGAAATACCTTATTGTCCGGAGTTGTAGCGGTCTTCCCCTGACGGAAGCCCGCGCAGGAGCAGCACCTTGAAGCAATGAATTTCCCCCGCCCGTGAATGCGCATCCAAATACGTATCCCTCCAAGCCAAATGAACTCGAACTTTGGTTATATTTCATCTTCTTCCTTCCATCCCCCGTTCTACAAATGCGGCGTTGAGTAAGCGATATGCAAGTAAATGTAAATGTACGTGTATGAAAGATGCGGTATGCCCAGAGTACAATTGCTATCTATGCGCGAAAAGATTGGGATGTTTGGGTTGAGCAGGTTTGGAGTATAAACAAGAATAAGAAACGAGAATAATGACGTATAAACAAGATGCAGGCGGAGCACGAGGGTATTAGGGCTGTAACGCAAGGGGACCAGGGAGACGAGAGTACTTGGCACGATGACAGAGGTTGAATGCGACAGGAAAGGCAAGGAGCGTGTGTACATGTATAATTCCACAACAGATAGTGCAGATGGATGACATGGAGCATGAGATCCACCATAAACGAGCAGAATTCCAGAGGAACCATACGAAAACTGGCGATGCAAAGCAAGGAAAGCAGCGAGCGAGTGTGATGGTTGAACGTTGAGTAATGACCGAGGTGTACAATTCAATAACGAGTGTGGTAGACTGAGAATAACCAATAGATAGTATTATGAGATTGACGAAATCGCGCGCCGGCGTATGGAGCAGAAAAAAGCGACATATTCCGCGTCCTGATATCCATGGTCCCCTATGTTAAACTGTGAAAACCATGTTAGGGTCCAGGAAGATGATTGAACCAAATTCGCATACCTAAATGGCACCTATTGTGCCCTGCGCCAAAAGCCCATCACGGTAGTAGTGCGGGAGGCTTTCATCGCCGAAGGCAATGGAAGTTTCGAAACCAGTGCAGTTGGTCCATCAATTGACATAGGCGACTTCGGTTCCATAGTCGAAGGGTTCGCTTGTGGGAGAGATGACGTCCGAGGAGTCGGCACAACATATTTTGGCGGTGGAGCAATTTTCAGCGGCGGAAGTGGAAGTTTGGATGTTGGTGGTGCGTTAGGAGATGTCGGATGAGGAAGTCGCGATGATGAAGACTGCGAAGCAAGCATTGATGCTAATTTTGATGGGGGCGTGAACGTTGTTGGCGGTGGTGGGATCTTCGACGCAGTTGGGCTTGCCCCATTAGGGATATTAGAAGAGGAGACAGATACCGTCCGGGGAAGAGGAAGTTTTGAAGGAGTTGCCACGGCCCGAACCTTGGGTGTTTTTGGTCGCGAAGATAGTTTGAAGATCGACTTGGCTCTACTGGGTGTCGTACTCGGTAGGGGATGAATGGAGATGGGTGCGTCCAATGCGGCAGAGGACACCACCGAGTTCCTGGAAGATCCGGCTGCCAATAGTAGAGACAACCTTGATACGCTATGACTTGCGGTGGGCGACGAAAGCAAGGAGAGCTGTGATGCTGAAGCCGAAGGAGGGGTATAAGTCTGCAGAGAAACCAAGGACGCACTCCGGAAGGATGTAATAGTTGAGGCAGACTGGGGAATAGGCGGCAAGAAATCGTCGAGCGCGGTGGCGCGGGAAGGAATTCTCGACAACGAGATGGTCGGCACCGGCGGCACCGCCTCCCCACTGCCCATCACACCATCGGCTGCGAAAGACATGCGCGATGCGCCGAATGACGTACGCGTAGGCGACACCGGAAGTGGAGGCACTTCCCCCAAGGACGACACTGGTGGACGCTGAGATGCGAAAGAGGCACGAGATAAAGAGAATGAAGCCCTCAAACTAGCTAGGGAGGATTTCTTTCCAATCGTTTTTGCAGGTTTGAAGACCCTCTCGTCTGTATCCGACTCATTAGACAAGTCATAGTCAGGCGAGGTCGTGACGTTGCTGTCGGAACGACCCGGGGAAAGTTTCGAGATGAAACTAATAAGGCGGGTGCGCTTGCGCGGGGTTTTCACCTCTTTTGAGACCTCTTTGTCCTTTTTGCCCCTCGAAGGCGTCCTGGACCTCATGAATGTCCCCGACGGCATTGGATCGGGAGGTGACGGAGTTAGTGATGCTGTTGTTGCAACTGACCATCGGCTTTGAAGGTCTCCCGAACTGTTAGTGGAAGTGCGTAACCGCTGAGATTGTGCGGGATCATCATTTACACAATCCTTGGAGTCAGAAGGAAAGTGACACGATGAAGGGGTGGCGGGGTCAACCGTGAAAGTAGGTGATAATGCAAGTTCAGGCGCAGAAGCGGGAAATATAGTTGTACTCGGTGATACGGGGAATGCGGTAGACGAAGGAGACACCGGAAACGCAGTTGTCGATGGCGATACGGGAAGCGCCGTGTCGGATGGAGATGTCGGAGATGAATCATTACCGCGATCCTCGGAGGAAAGAGGCACTTCCGGGAAGCGGTCAGCTTCAGGGGATGCTGGCAGTGCAATATTTTCCGGTAAGCAAGGAGCAAAGGTCGCACTCGCAGGCGACGTCGGAAAACTGGTGCAGGGACTCGTAAGCGCAGTTTCACGCGAGGGAGCGTACGAGAAATTGGAGAGCGTAGGGGACGGGTATCCTGAGTCACGATCATCATGGATTGGTGAGAGGAGAGAAAGCTCTTGTTCATCCTGCTCGTTCAAATTTAACGATTCCATGCGTCGGAGGAACATTGGATCAGAACGCTTAAAGTCAGAAATGAGTTCGTGTTGAGTGTCTCCATGCACAATTACAGAGACGGGCATTGGGGGTGTGAAGATGTCTTGTGTTTGGCTCTGATCAGATGACAATGTGCTTGTGAAGGAAGGTAGCCGTGACATGCGCATCGATGAGGAACGTGAACGCATGACGCGTGACGAAGTGGACTGCGTAGTGGATGTCGCCGGCGAAGGTGGCGGAGGACAAGGTAGAGGCTAAGTAACTGAATTTTAGCTCGATAAATAGCGGTTCATAAAAGGAAATACCTTGTCCATGTTCTTGCGTGGAGTGGTAGGACTGGATTGCATTTTCCAGTGTGACATTTCCTGCACGAGGAAACGAAGCGCGCGTTCGCGTTCGCGCTCTTCCCTCACCTCATCCTCAGCAAAAGTCTGAGAAGGAGAGACAGGGAAAAATAGAGCATCGTAAGAGGGACAAGAGTCTGGTTGTGAAGAGCAATCTACCGATGACCTCGGTAGCAGCGGAGAGTCGGGTCTGTCAGACGAGAATGTACGGTGCGCTCCCAAAGAGGAGGACGGGGAAGGTGAAGGAGCCCGGGAACATCCGAGAGCGACGTGGTCACGATCTTCGTTGAGGGGGGTGTCTGACTCTGAGAGAGCAAAATCATACTGGTGCTCTATCCAAGAGTGCACACGAGCGTTGCGTGTGGTTGAGTTGTCAGATAATAATTGGCGGAGGAGGGCAGTGTAAGCAACGTCGTCTTCCGACATGCTGGCAGCCATGACTGGGGACGAAAATGAAAAAGTGAAAGCCGGGTACGGGCCATTTTATTACGGGTGCGGCAACTTGCAGGGCAAAGTTTTGGTTAGGAAAATCACATAAAAGTTTCGTTGTGAAAAACGTGAGTTAGCTAAGATTGACCTTCCGATCTTCACAGATCTCTGTCTTGCACCAATATTTTGGCTTCTAGACTTTCCATTTTTGGAAATGAGTTCCGTCGCTAACATAAGCAGGACCCCCCAAATTTATTCAGTCCTCGGGTGCCATCCCTGTACTAGCCCTGGAAGAAACTAAAAAGGTCCTTGACCCACACGAGCGCTGGCAACGTGTCCCATTCCTCCTGAACTTCTTTCCTCGTCGAGGGCATGCCACAAGTCGACAGAACCTGCCATGAAAAACGAGCTAAGGCAGAATTTACTTTGCCGAGGACATGATCATACCAGATTCAATCTCGACCCTCTAACGAGCGCCTGTCAACTGTCGGGTGCGATAAGTTAATTGATGCAGACAACGTCAAGTGGCAACAGTCTACACTACAATTTGTTACACGGCATAAAATATTTTGCTGCGGTTCGTTGACCTCGGGGTTTCACTGTAATATCACACAACTGCAGCCGTTACAATCACAGGCTAGCCGCATCACTAGTAGAGCCAACACCAGGTCTTGTACCTTTCTCAAGTCTGGTCTTCGACCTTCTTCGACTTCTAATAGACACGCGGTCACATTGATTCCAGCTGCAGTGGGCAAATCAACACCTGCCCTGACTATCTATTTAGTGTCGGCCTCACAAACAGCGGTGACTTCTATGTCACGGCGTCCCTCAGATCACTTATTTGCACCTCGAAAGTTTTTAAGCTCACGGCGTCAGACGGCATTCCAAGTTGCATTATAATTTGTCCCCATGTACAGCAATTGTGGGGTCCTATACCTAAGACACACAAACCGTTCCTTGCAACATTGCCCCTCCACCAATGACAGCTCTCGGTGCTGGGGAAAGCCCTGTAAACTTGTTTCAAAGCTTCAAGCCCTCAGATATAAACCTACGTAAACCTTTCGCTTCTCTTAGATGCCGTTCGGTCGGGTCCGCGAGCGTGTGCTCATTTTAGCGGAAAACATACGTTAACATTGATGGTCCACAATTATAAATCTAGCTAGTCCCCCGGTGCCGCCTGCTACTAGTAAAATGCATCTCGTGATCGCCGTTTCGTGCTGCAAGTTGAATGCATTTTCAACGAATTTGACGCATCCCAACCTTTCCTTGGTCGTGTGTTCATGGATACGACACCGCTTAGGAACCCGTGCTTCAAAGTCAGTAAAAAAATTGTTGGTGAGTACGTTAAAAAGGCATTATCATGTTCAACGGCCTAGATCATTACAGGTACTTTAATTAAGAACCGGCACAAAATTGCCGCTACTACAGGCAAGCGCCCATTCCATTCCAAAAACTTCAAAGTGACATTTATATATTGATAGGCTGTCGGCTGGAACCCGCAAAAGGTCCACTTTGACATGTCATTGCAAGTATGCCATCGTGTTGCCATGAAATAATCACTCATCACTCCCTTGTTGCTGATCAGGTCGCGATTTTCCATTCCTGCCTGTCACAAACGGTCACAGTAAGCATATCTACAACGCAATCATCTACCCTGATAACCGTTTCTTTAGTAGGACCATGTGATGCTCTACGTTGCCTTTTACAACGCTTGCCCAGGACATGAAGTATCATTAATGCAGAGAGCACAGCTATGGCGACCAAGCATGCATGCTCCGTAACTCGGTACGCATGCGAATTTTATTCCACGTCCAGTAAAATCGCAGCTTGGGCACTTGAAGAACATGTGCAGTTCTTCGCTTCAGTAGTAAATTTGGCATCAAGGCAGTCACTTTATGGTCCTGAGCTTTTCGGTGCTCGACGTTACCCATTTCGGTTCCCCGCAATGAAGCCTTGAAGGGGATGATTAACATTCCAATGCACTTCTGCTCTGCTCTTTCACATCCATATCTTGACTAGACGGATGGCACTACATACGTGATTGCAATGTCCTTCCTATCGCATATGTACATGGTCATGAGCTCACATGCTAAACGCGGCTTGCAGCAATGCACGTCGCGTCAGGAAATGCTGTGATGTTGCTGGTGCTCTGCTAGAACCTTGAACTTTATCTCTGAGAGACTGGTTGAGCAGACGATAGAGCGGCGACACCGTTCGATCTCGGGTGCTGTCACCCGCCGCCACACGGGACCTATTGCGGTCTCGATGAAACGTCCCAAACACACATACCGCGGACCTATTTTCGGGGTAGACAATTTGTGTAAGCCGTTTATCCAGGAAATTAATAAGGCCTGGGTGCTGGGCGCGCCACGCTAGAGCTCTCGCTTATTGGCGCTGCGATAGTCGCGGGACGACTTGAAGTGTGAGTACTATGTAATCACAAACATTAGCACATGGCTGAGGCACACTAGGGCACAACTGCAAGTCTAGAGCTCCCTCTTACATAGTCCTTTAGAATTAGATAAGATCCGCCGCGCCGCGGGACCACTTGATGCATGTAAGTACTAATCATAATGTAAGCATGAAAAAGTTAGCTGAGGCACCGATACCAGCCGTATGCCTCGTTGATTACTCTGGTCGGGATAAAAACACTAAAATAGTGCAGTCCCCGAAGGAAATTTTCTTTCTGCGTGGCTTCTACCCGAGAAGCAAACGGATTGCTGAAATTCGCTTGAGATTCAAGACAGAGTTGGCACTGATGGGCCTGATTGCAGACGCGGCGCTGCCAGAACCCAGATTGCCAAACAGTGCCTCGCGGAGAACTCAGAATTCACAGATCTACGACTGAGGGTTCCGACGTTGCGACAGCCACTATCTCTGACGAGTCCATTACACTTCCCTCGGAGTCGGGCTCCATGCGACGTGTCAGTCCGAAAATAGTGTCCGGCAGCTCACTTAGAGAAGGAGCACATCGAAGCCAACGCCGACCTTGCCGCGAATTGGGTGGTCCTCGGTACGTCATCATATGAGGCTCGCACTCAAGCTAAATTAGATCATGAGACCAGTAAACCTGAGCAACCTTAAGACTTGAACCTTCCGCATCTAATGTTGACGATACTGTCCAATTGGTTAAGGTTGAGTGGAAGTAAGCCGAGAATCAGTAGAAACTGTGGACAGGTAATAAAGAAGGGATGACAGTCTTCTTCGTGTGGCTGCCTAGCTCGGAGACTAGGTTCCCTCCGGAACATACAAGGTTTGTGAGCACAATGTACATCGCACCGATGCAATGGCGGACTGTCGCCGTCGCGAAGTCCTGATGTGGCAGAAATGGGGTTGTAAGTGCAAATCAAGCATCCTTCAGTAAACTTTTCTGCTCGGCGCTCACTGCAGCGGTTAGGTTTGTGCACCTGGCGCGAACATCGGCGCGTGCCTTCTTCATCTAAGTACTAGTGTCGTACTCCTCCGAACTATTTCACTGAGCCTTCAATGAAAATGAAGTCACGAGCATTGCCAAGACTCACTGGCATCTGATGGTGCTTGAGAGAAATTGTATACATAGCACAGCCAATTGTTGTGTCCTGATTCAGACTTGGAATATGGGCGGCTGTTAGGTACTGTCTGATTATATGTTGCTGGTGGTCCAAGTCCTATTCATACAGCATCGCATTGGCTCACATGTGAGTTGATACGGACAGATATCAAGAGCTTTATCGTGCTTGGGCACAACCGTGACGTTGTGGCGGTGACGGGCCGACGGGAACCGTAGGATGAGTATACTAATAGATCAAGCGCAAATCTCCGGGTTGATCAATAGTAGTCTTCCCCTTGTCTTCCCCAGTTCATCAAAGGAAAACAGTAGTAACACACCCTGCCAGACCCTGCTATGTAGTCACGGTTAACATAAAATCAAGCGTGTGCAGGTATGTGGTTTAGGACTAGGTGCGCTATTAATGCGGCTTTTCTTTCTACTGCTCTCTCTTAGAGTGACTATTGCAGCTTCGCAAGTTATCATGATCTTAGTCGGGACGGCGTTTGCATCACACAATATTTTGTCCCTAGGGAGGCCCTGTTGTTAAGTGAAAAAGCGTGTCCGACCAATACGAGATTGAACTTTCACTAACGGCGTTTGAAAAACTCTAAAACATGTTTTTCAGGATCCAGCGCTGTCGATATAGTGTCAACTCCATGGTCGTACGACTCAGGAACTAGCTACGTCTCTATGTCTCGATCGACACGTCTTGCTGTGTCAAATTTCATCAACCCCATGGAACGACAGCGCTTCGAGATCTTAGCGTTTACTGAAGGTGAGCTCACCCAAGGCTTTCTTCTCCACATCATCTCACCGTATATCGTTATTACAGTATGTAAACGTTTCGGTTCTTTCCCGTATCGCGATGCCGTGAGGGGACATCCCTTTAGTGTCGAAGCCAACCTTGCACTGATTGAAAGCCACTCCAATGCCAATACCTCGTAACGCGTAACATGAACGGTGACGTCCATGATTACTTTTCTATTTCAGCTCTGTCAGCTACATGATTGGGGTCATCTTGAGCTAGAAACCACACCTTTTCCCATAACCATCTGTTTAACTGTAATTATTGCGAGATCATTTCCCGCCCCCCGGTAGGGAACCCGAACTGAAGAATCATTCAATGTTAGGCGCCCATTAATTATGTCGACAATCAGCAAGGCCTATCGAGCTCTCATTTTTCGACGACGACTTTCTTTGATTCCTGGAGTGTCAGTGTGTCACGCCGCCAACTTTACTCATTCATATGACCGTTTCTTGACAATGTTCAGCTCATACGTTCAGTAATCGGTCTCGCTTGTTTGGTGACGATACTTCCCGCAGAAAAGCCTACTTCGTTTGATTCAGTAAATAATAACGTGTCCGTGAGCGTTCAACGTTCCAAACTGTATCTGACACTGAACAGCTTTCTTGCACTTCCTCACCTAATGATTTTGCATGATCCAACGAGCTCTGCTACTTCACTGCATCAGGCCATCAGTGTATTGCGGGGACAAAAAGACGTGACGGGGTATTTTTTCCCTTCCGTTCCGCAGATGTGAGCCTCACGTATGCTTCTGCTTCTTCATATCTGGAAGGCCTCCAATGCCAAAATCGCAATTAATTATGTTCGGCGCAAGTGCTCGCAGTCGTGATTAACAGGAACCTTATCGCTCTTCGCTTCCCTGCGACTTTACGGTGCTCTCCCAGATACTTACGATTATCTGTTCATCATTGCCGGCACCGACTCGCATCGTGCTTAGACGTGGTGTCATACCATGCAAGCTTTCGTGATACTTATCTCACTGCAAGGGGTAATCCTACGTATACCGAATCAAAACTTTGTTCTTGCCATGGTCACAAACAATATTGCCAGATCGAGTTCTGCAAAGTTCAGCGGGGGAGTTTACATTCGTAAGTATTCAACTCAACTTGGGTCAACCCTAAGATGCATTGGTAGTGGGGTCACATCAGTGCCTCTGAGCGTGCTGGTAATCTTATCCTGTAGTTGCCAAGGAAAAGCTATTAACTTACTGTTGTCGTCATTCATTCATCTTAGCGTCTGGGCCGAAGAGCGCGACCGACCGAACTAGCATGCTCTGCATGACAAGTGTTTCATGAAGGTGGCATTCATAGAATGATGCCTCTCAAATTAAGAATTATGCCCATTATTGATGATATGGGCAGTAATTGTCAATGCAAGTTCTTCTGCAGCCCCTAGTCCACAATTCGCATAACCTTGATACCAATAATATGGACATGACACTGATGGTACTAGACAGGGGCCCGACCAAGAAGCGGCGTTGCACGGGGAATACCGACGTCTGGGTTCGATTGCAGATCAGTATACAATATCCGCGGCTACAAGGAAACAAAAAAAAACAAGAAGATTTCAAATCATGTACCCGAGCGAACGGATAACTACGCACCAAGCTGCTGCGCACTTCCAAGGATCAAAAAAAAATCTCTATATCATGAGGAAGGTTCAAGACAAAACCATGAGTTTGAAATCAAGACGCCCAGAGCGTCTGGATGTGAACCGAAGCCCTCCGGGAGTTTGGACCGAGTCCCTCGCGAGTCGATATGGAGGAAGTCCGGAAAATATATGAACCGCATGGCTGCGCATGGACCCCATAGTCACTCTGGCGCTTCTCGCAGGGCGCTTCGCAGCCACGGTACCGTGGCGGTAATGCAAGTCGATCGAGATGTGATAGTCTGATAGGATGTGATCCCAGATACAAGTGACCTGCCACGTTGCAATCGTTGTTCGTCGTTGTTCCCCACGGGGCACGCGGGACGACAACCTATTCATATCATGTGACAAAAATATTTTGATCTAGACAACAAAGATAGCCGCATCATCGCATTTCACATATTAGTCTCAAGGTACCAGAGGGGACCAGGCGTAGCTTACCAGGGCCAACTCTTGTCAACTTGGTGAAATTTTGAAAGGTGGGTCCATGACGGTCCAGGATCATTGGCAATGGAAACTTCCGCTGGCGGACACTTGATCTCACCAAATGCTTCCGCTAAAGGCGTCAGTCCAGAGCTTTCTTCAATTTTCACGTTTATCCCCGGAAGTTTGGTTCAAGTTAAAAAGTTCAAGGCCATGGGTTTACAAAACCCTCATCATGACGAGTCCCGACACGACCAAACCGTTATCAATGAAATCTAGCTTATCTCTTTTCAAATAACCAAGTGGCACCACACAGCGCCACCCACGATTGAGTCGCCCAGCCTTGCAATCGTGACTGATATATTTGCTTGTGACCTCTTGGTGTCTCTCCATCCACCAACGCATGCGCCGCGGGCTGAGAGTGTAAGTTCCCAATTTTTGTGTATCCTCAACAATATTATCGTGCACCCGCCTCACAACCGTCAAGGTCGACAATAAAAAAACAGCATGAATATTCAATTCTCATACAATGTCATAAGCCATGTTATCCAAGCATACAAATGATTGAGCGGGTATCATACATGTGAAAGAGCTACATCAAAACATCAATCAGTACTCCCACAAGCCATGCAACACTGAAAGGTGCGTGCTTACTCCGTGTCCGAGTCTCAAGAAAATTCTTGCGTGCTAGAGCGCAAAAGATCGTTTAGCACCCTGACTACCGTACCAGCAGCTTCTCGCACGATGTCTCTATCGCTCTCCTTGACTTTCGGAAGTAGCTGCGTCTCGAACCGATCAGGATGCCACCGTCTGATGTTCTCCTTGATGCGGTCCTTCGGAGGCTTGTCGACAGGATGCAGAGCCGATAGCATGTAGGCCGTGATGTAAGGAGGAGTCACGTCATCGGGCCCGCTTGGCCGTTTGAACACAGGCCACGGGAAATCGTCCCATATCAAAACGCCCAACACGCCAGACACTAATTTATCCCACTGACCACGATGGTGCTCGAAGAGTTTGATAGTGTCCTGCTTGCCCAAGGCCTTTCCAGCCTTCAAGAGTCTTTCCTGCTCTAACTTGGCTTGCTCCCGGCGGAACTGTTCCTCGCGCTGCTGAGCTTGTTCAGCCTGACGACGGTGGAACTCCGCTTCTGAAAAGGGGGTAGGTGGGGGACCGGGTGATGCTTTGGCATTCTGCTGGGCTGATGGCGTTGGTGGCTTAGGTGTGCTCGGCGGGTGCGAGCTAGCTGTCGAGCTCGGCCTAGTCGAGGACGTCCAGGCGGCACTGCTACGACTAGTGCTGGTGGATCCGGAGCTACTCTTATCTGTGGGCGGACTTGGTCCAGGCATGCTACGATCGCCACGGTTGGGGATCGGCCAAGGTCCTGTAGAAGACTGAGAAGATTGAGACTGAGAAGTAGACATCTGGGGAGGCGGCGGCGTGGGTCGACTAGGCTCCGGTGGATAATAACCCCAGGACTCCCATTCGAACCTTTCCTGCTTCTTCTTTTCTTCCGCGCGCTGGCGTCTTATTTCTTCTTCGCGCCTCCGAAATTCTTCCTGCTGAACCTTCTGCTTGTCGTCTGATCTGCGGATCGCCTCTGCCTCCCGGCGAAGCAACTCTTCCTCCCGTCGCGCAAGTTCTTCCTCTTTCCTCTGGATCTCTTCCTCTTTGGCGCGCGCTGCCTCTTCTTTGAGCCTAGCTTCCTCCTCCTTGCGTCTAACTTCATCTTCCTTGCGTTTCGCCTCCAAAGACTTTCGCAAAATGTCTAGCGAGACACGTTTCTCTTCTTCATCTAACCGCCTTGCCACTTCCTCCTCCTGTCTTCGGAGGTCTTCCGCCCGTTTCTTGGCCTGGGCTTCCTTCTTCCTAACTTCCTCCTCTTTCTTCCTCGCATTCATCTCCTTCCGCTTGATTTCGTCTTCCTTGCGATTG
>QFEX01004680.1:0-10809 GCA_003316505.1 Suillus alpinus
ACGGGACTCCCGATGAAAGAACACTAACCGAAGAGCAAAAAATTCCCCCATCTCTTCGTTACACGTCCTCTTTCATGAGAGTGCTCTGTTTCTTTGCACTCGGACGCCCCGATCTTGAAGATCACTGGGAATCCCTACAATCCAAGGAAGAATTCGAGGACGTGAGGAAAAGGCTGTGCTCTGTCCTGTCCAACATTATCTCGACAGTAAGCTATTCAACTGCAAGTTTAAGCCAACACTGAAATAGCTTTAAACATCAAAAGGCGAGCCTTCTTCTCGCGACAAGTGGTGTTTTCGTGACTACAGGTTCTCCTGTGCCATACTTTGACTATTCCTCACCTGCGACATATTTCTTGCTCTTCATGTCACTCATGCTGGCCATGATTGCAATGTTGACATCTGGTTTCAGCATGATCCGCTGGCTACACACTGATCGGCAGTGGACTCGAGAAGTAACCGTTATTCTCGCTTTACCCACTACATCGGCTGACATCTTATCAGCAACTCAGGCCGGGTGGCTACTTCCTCCTGTCCTACCTGTTATCGATCGTCATGCCCATATTTTTTGTTGGCTTGTCCCTAAATTGTTTCATATTTGGTGAGCTCCAGTAATTCAGTGCTCTCTCTGGGTCCTCATGTACTACTTCATCCGCAGCGATGTTGATAGCCGGCTTCTACTCCCAAAACACAGTCTGCCGCACCCTCACCGCAGTCTGGCTGGTCATATACGTTATCTGCATTGGGGTGATATTGATGGAATTTGCGTGGAGGTATGCGAAAGGCCTCAAATCACAATGATCCAGATACTGTCAGGAGCTTCCAATTTTACCTTTCGCTTTTTTACTGTGTACGTTGAACTATTTAGCGCTTGTGTGTATGCACAGTAACTTATAGCCCAGCATAATGGGGTGGACGACACTCCGGCGGATGCTGCGTGCTTGGTTTGTAACAACAGAGAAGTATGTAGTTTCTTTACTTCGAATAGGATCCCCAACGCGAGCGCTTGATACTTTCTGCTTCCGTGTCTGCCTCCCAGTGAGCGTCCGTCAAAGCAGAGCGCTCTCCATTGGGCAAAAGATAAACTCATATGGATCTGTCCCCGTATATAGTTGGTGCTTGGAAATTGGGAGCCTGATGGGCTAAGCACAGTCAGTCAAAATAAAGGAGGCGCCTTAAAGGAGACAATGGGCGACTCTAGTCACGTGGTGATGTAAAGGGCATGCTAGCAGTGTTTCCGGTGCTTGTTGACGACCTGGACGATGAGCGAACTCACTGATGCAGATCGCGTACGCTTGTTTTATTCATGTATGCTGAAGATAACTAACAACGTGTGCACCAGATCCGAGCAAAGCGCCTTGCCAAATTGCAGGCAGGATCTGCGTCTAATTCACCAACCCCTTCGCCTGGCTCTCCTTCAACCCCCGTAGCCCAGCTTCCACGCCCAAAACCAAAACTTCCTTCTATTCCACCTCAATCAACGACTCCGCCCCCTCAACGTAACGTTCCTTTAAAGAGGAAGTCTACCGCACCTGCTCCCAAAGTCGACTACCAGACATGGGAGAACGACACAATATCTACAGTCCTCAAGGTTACACTCAGCGTATGCTCTTCATTTCTTTGCCATAGTCGTTGCAACTCATCGGTGAACAGAAATCAACCGCAGAGGCAAACGAGTATGATCTCGTGTGGCTCAAGCATCTCCAGGCTGAGCTTGAGTCCGAGGGTTACCGTACGTCTTTTTAATTATCCACTTGTTTCGCTGATGTAGCTTTTATAGCTCATATGACTCTTACGAGCGATATCGTGGATCGTCTCCTCATCACCCGCCTCGAGCTCGATGCTCAGGCCATGTCGTAAGTTTCTTCGTTTGGTTGCCCCTTTCATTCCCATTCACCTCTCATTTATTGACCCTAATCAAATGATTGCGCTTGATCACTTGCTGAATCGTAAATGTAGCGACGACCTCGAATATGTCTCAGTACTCGCCTCTCTCCCTCCTCAGTCCGTCTTCGAGTACCTTGTAGGCTGCTGGAAGCGTATCAACACCGTTAAATCAACTTTACTCAAGAAGGTACTCTCGCTTCCTCTACACCAAATAATCATCTCACAAAATCCCAGAACACCGTCTCTGAAACCCAGCAAGCCACTGGACTCCTAGACAAGCTCAGAGACCTCATTATCAGTTACACAGGTCTTAACCTTCAGGAGCCGGAGATGTTTCCCCAACCCGCCGAGTGTGTTCTCCCCATATTTAATTGATGTG
The DNA here is from genome assembly GCA_003316505.1 of Suillus alpinus. Classification (NCBI taxonomy): domain Eukaryota; kingdom Fungi; phylum Basidiomycota; class Agaricomycetes; order Boletales; family Suillaceae; genus Suillus; species Suillus alpinus. The sequence continues at coordinate 2,264 of QFEX01004680.1, forward strand.
TCGCTGATTGGTTACTCTTTCTCTCTTCCGCTTGTCACAACTCTGCCTTCTCTTGAAACTACAGTCGCCCAATATCAACCCTTGGTTCACACGAGCTGCTTACACCCCTCCTCTCCCTCTCTGCCCTCTCTACGCCTCTCTACGCATCCGTAACCACCCCTCAAACCACGCTGGCGCCCACAGAGGTTCAGCCGTTCCTGCAGGACCTTGCCGCTCGTTTCACAGACCCAGTGCGTGTGCTTTTCCCTGACGACATTCTATCGCAGAACAAATCTACACCTTGCCTGCTCCTCAACCTCAAACTAATCTCTCCCTCTAGGAGGAACTTCTGAACACACTGAGCACCCTCGTCCGCATCCTCGTCGCGCATGCCCTTATGATACCATCCGAGGGTATCGGTGGAAGCAACGGGAACTCAGCATGGCGCGGTGTCATAGGCGGCATGGAAGCCCTCGTCGGAGTAAAACCCATCGCCGAGATGATTACGAAGATGCCACAATGGCTCGGCGAGGGTTTCGGGGTGGAAGTGACGGCTGCGAACTTCGAGAGGCTTTCTCTCATGGGACCGTTGCTCAGGCTGGGGACATTCAGTCGGGAGTGGGTGAGTGTTGTGCGGTGAGGCATGTGGATGATGATGTGCCTGACGTGCGTCATGCGCCAACAGCCAGGTATTGCGCAGACGTACTTTAGCGACCCAACGAAGCGCAGTCGTGCGGATGTTGACTCGTCGAATGCGAGTTTGAGAGGGACGTTGAATAGCCTACAGGTGATTGATTTTGGCTTGTGCTTCGTGTAGATTTACTCATTTTCGGGTCTCTTTATCCGCACCCGTGGCTCAGTCCTCTCTCTTCCAAATATTCATCACCCTCGTGCGCACATCGCCCGAGGCGCGTGAACGGGTGCTAGAATACTTTGCGGCAGTAGTTCGTCTCAACGTAAAACGTGCAGGGATGCAGGTGCGTTTATTTCCTCCTTTTGCGCAGTGGGATGCTCATGAAACATACGCAGGTCGAGCCAGACACTGTCGCGTCGGATAGCTTCATGGTCAATCTACAGAGCGTGCTGCTGAGATTCGCGGGGCCGTTTATGGACGCGAGTTACACAAAGGTTTGTTCCCTCATCCTCCCAATGAATTCTAGTCTCCCTCATGAATTGCTACTATCTCATTATTCCTGTAAACACCGCTGTGTGGTCGCATGCATTTTGGGCACTGTTATGTGAGCACAGATGAACCGCATAGACCCCTATTATTTTTCAGTGTCTACCCGAATTGATTTGAAAGAGGAGACGAGGATCAAAGCGACGAGCGATGAAGCTGCGCAATGGGTCGAGGAGAGCAAGTCAAAGGGTGGGTGTTCCCTCACGTTAGCGCACATTTTCATACTGATGCCTATTCTCCACAAAAACCTCTCCACACGCAACGCAACCATGTGCTCGCACACACCTCGCGCCTGAATCCTATTACCTCACCACTGCCTCAGCCGCAACGCCCAATTTCATCTCCGACATCTTCTACCTCTGCAATGCGCTGGGACACTACGGATACATTCGCACGATCCAGGTGTACGAGGACTTGGGGAAGACTCTTGATGATTATCAGAGGCATCACGATATGATTAATGGGGATGGGTCGTGGATGGGAGTGCGTATATGTCCTTCGATTGATCATGCCTAATTCTCGAATTTTCTAACGCTTTCCTCAGGCGCCTCACCAAGCGCGCACGCAAGCTGCCATCGACAACGTTAAGGTACATATCTTCTCATCCACACTACCCCATGACCTTAGCGTAACAACATCTTACACGAAACAGAACGAAATGTCCAAGATCCAATCTCAACAACTCGCGTACCGTGTCCAACTGCTCGACCCTGATCTCGTGGTCCGGTATATAGGGTTCACGAGCTTTGTGTCGACGTGGTTGATCCGGAGCGTCGATCCGCGGGGGACTCATCCGAATCCCGTCGTTGAGTGCGTTTGAGTATGATCTTGTGTTTGGCGTGGTGGCTGATGCGCGATGTCCTCTGGCAGTCTGCCCCTTCCGAAGGACGTCCCGATGACGTTCAGAGTCCTACCGGAGTTTATCATTGAGGATGTGGTGGAGTTCTTTTTGTTTGTCGTGCGGTGTGTTTTTTCGTCGTTTTTTTTATGCGCGCATGGGAGCTGATGGGCTTGAAGGCACTCGCCAGAGAGTCTTGATTTGTCTGGGAAGGACGAGCTCGTGACCTTTGCGCTGACGTTCCTTACTTCGACGTGGTACATCAAAAACCCGTTCTTGAAAGCGAAGATAAATGAGGTGCGTTTCCTCCTGCATTCCCCTTCGTTTGCTACCGGAAAATTCGCTGATGCCGGAATATTGGGCAGGCCGTGTTTTACGGTGTGTTGCCGTACGGGCATGATAGACACGGGATTTTGGGGAACATTCTGAACACACACCCCGTCGCGCTCAAGAACTTGATACCGGCGTTGACTCATTTTTATATCGGTATGTTTTGTCGTCAAAACTGGACGAGTCGTGCTTATGATATTTTGGCAGAGGTCGAGCAAACGGGTGCTAGTTCGCAATTTTATGACAAATTCAGTGCGTGCGATTTTTACATGGATGGACCGAATCTGAGGATATCATCTCAGATGCGAGGAGGAATATTGCTTACATCCTGAAAGCGGTCTGGGACAATCCTGTCCATAGAGACGCTTTGAATAAAGAAGCACAGTACGTTATCTCCATAACATTCACGCAACAACCAACATGATCCTCCAGGAACGTTGACAAGTTCATCCGGTTCATCAACCTCATGATTAACGACGTCACCTATCTCATGGACGAGTCCCTCAGCGAGCTCACGCAAATCCACAACATCCAAACCGAGATGCGCGACCAAACCGCTTGGAACGCTCGTCCCCATCAATATCGACGCGAACGCGAAGGGGCGCTTCGCGGTCTCGAGCGGCATGCGTCTGGGTATACCACACTGGGCAGGTCTACAGTTGGTCTCTTGAAGGATTTTACAGCAGAAACTAAGGGGCCGTTCATGATGCCCGAAATCGTGGACAAACTTGCGGCTATGCTGGACTACAACCTCGATGCGCTCGTCGGGCCCAAGTGCCGCGAGCTGAAGGTACAAGACCCTGAGAAATACAAGTTCAGTCCTCGTCAGCTCCTGAGCGATATTCTACAAGTGTACATCAACCTCAGTGACCAAGAGGAGTTTGTGAGAGCTGTTGCGAACGATGGAAGGAGTTACACGAAGGAGTTGTTTGAGTCGGCGATGGAAACTGTTAGACGTGTACCGTTGAAGACGGAGGCTGAGATTGGGGTTGTGAGTTCTTTTGTGTCCAAGGTGGAGGAGATGAAAGCTACGATCGAGGCAGAGGAAGATTTGGGCGAGATACCGGAGGAGTTTTTGGGTTGGTCTTTTCCTTTTTCTTGTGCTTGGTCGTGGAAAAACCTCATGGCGAATTCAAATCAGACTCTCTCATGTTCACGATCATGCGTGATCCAGTCACGCTTCCATCTTCTCGGGTCGTCATAGATCGCTCGACCATCAAGTCTCATCTTCTATCTGACTCCAAAGATCCTTTTAACCGGGTACCGTTGGTGATAGAGGATGTTATCCCCCGTACGTCGTTTTTTTTTGTGTTGCGCGTTCGTCGTGCTTGACGCGATGAGGGTAGATGTGGAACTTAAAGCACGGATCGATGCGTTTGTAACGGAGAGAAGGAACAAGCGATTGACGATAGAGGAAGGGATTGTGAAAATGGATGTGTCGGCGGATTGATTATATAAATGCTGTATCGCTAATTTTGCATCAAGTTGAACTGAATGCGATGTCTTTTCCAGGAATTATTTTATGTTTAGATATGGGCTCGAAGAGACGAGCGTACTTCTCCTACACACTGACTGGATTCACGTGCGTTGCAGACACGAGTAGAAGATGAGCATATACGTATGTAGTACTATGCATGAGTTTGGCCCATATATCGATCCTCCATGTTCACAAACCTGCCCATCGAATCTGCCTTGTTAAAGTGGGCAACACTGAACTGTAGTGACTCCCGAGAGCGGTTCGCCTGTATCTCAGCTTCAAGCCAGTGTACCAGTGTTCGCAATGCTACAGCAGTTGGCATTAGTATTGGCACCGGCACTTACAAGATTGAACACAACGGTGTAACCCTGGTGCCTGTCATCGTCAGAGCAAACGGGTAGAGTCGTGATAAGCAAATATGATAATGAACACAAAACGCTACTTCTTTCGTTTCTTGGTTCCCCGGGCGTTGCTCGCCGACCCTGCCCTGGCTCGTCCCACCGCCCCACCTCGAGCAAGCTGCTTGACACGTCCTCGTCCCGCTTTCGATTGACCTGTATACATCAGTCGAGGATAAGGCAAGAGCGAAAATAATTTACCAGGTGATGTGTCTTGCACGTCCGGGTTGTCCTCTTCATAATCTGTGCCCGCGTCAGTGCCTGTGATGACGCTAGGGGTGATCCCAGCACCCTCGTCTCCACTCTCCTGCGTGAGCGCACTGCTGTCGCTATCGCCACCTACAAGGCCAGCCATGTCCGCCTTGCTCTTACTACGTTTCGTGGTCTTGGTCTTTTTTGGTTTGCTGGGCTGACGCGGGGATGGTGCGGGCGTTGATGACGGAAGGGAGGCAGTTGCACGTATCCGACGCTCTGAGACAAGATTGTTGAAAGCGTCCTCATTCGGAAGAGAGTATTCGTCTCGAAAAAAAGGATGTCGTGAGAGGTTCTGGGAAGGCGAAGGGGATCGTACGAGGTGTGGTGTTGAATTCTGGCTCGAGGTTGGTGTGTCGAAACCATCAATTTCCTGGTGCGTACTGAGACAAGTAAAAACAAAACTGAAAGCGCTGTGCAGCTCACCGCGGTCTCTAGTGCATCAAGATCATAACACGTTTTCAACTTTGCCCAAATGCTCTCGACGGGTAGTACACGACCAGTTTCATTGTGTATTGTATTGCGAATGGCTAATACATGAAAATGCTTGTGGAGGCCAACGGGCCGAGCCTTCATTACGGATCTGAAAAAAGTGATCTCCCCTTCGACGCTGTCGAGGAAGTCATCTATGCTGTCGGACATGTTACTATTGGGACGTGGTTTGTGGAGTAAGGTAGCGGTTGTTTGGCAAAGGCTTTGGATCCAAACAAACGCGTCCACATTGCGAATGGTCACGTGGGGGACATTCTCATCCTCGCTCTCAGCTACTTACGGTCACTAAATTTCATGTCTGACACAGAACAGGATGCAACCGTGCTCGGCAAGCGAGGTAGAAACTCGGACGATGACCCAAGTCGTGTCCAGGATGGCGAAGATGGTCCCATGCCGGCTGTCGACGCAGACATGAACCAGGACGACAGCGATGATGATGTTGGTCCTATGCCTCTGCCTGCCGGCGCCAATGGTGGATTCAAAAGGAAGCGTAGAGGTGAGTCTTACGCTTATCTGCCTATAAATCATCGATTTATAACTCAATGCTAGTGGTGCCTCACGAGAAACTGTACCTGGACCACCTCCCAGATGCGGAACAGTACTATAAAAGCTACATGCACCGCGACTTCCTCAGCTTCGTTGTTGTCACGAAGTGCGTCCCAGAGACTTTATATAGCGCGAGTATCTCAACCTCGAAACAGAACGGACTTTATCATTACTACATCTGTTGATGGACATCTAAAATTCTGGAAAAAGCAGGACGAGGGCATCGAATTTGTGAAGCATTTCCGTGCACACATGAGCCCTGTAACTGGAGTGTCAGCAAGTGCAGATGGACAGCTTTTTGCGAGTATCTCAGAAGATGGATCAGCGAAAGTGTTTGATGTGCTCAATTTTGGTGCGCAAATGGCCCACATTTATTTGTTTTGGCGCTGACTAGTAAAAAGATATGATAAACATGTTAAAGCTCGGGTTTACCCCTCATGCGTGTTGTTGGGTACATAGACGAGGGCAAGCCCAAGGCCTGCTGGCTGTGTAAGTATCTTGTGCGATTTTCTGGTTAACTTCTAACAAAGCATATAGCTCGGAACAAGGGACGGGTACCATACGGCTTTATGATGGTCGCGGTAATGACACCCCACTGCTAACAATCGAAAAACTTCATCGTTTCCCTGTGCATTTGATAGTGGTGAGCCTACTTGTTTGAACGGAGCGTCCCATATGACGGTCATGGCTTTAGTACAGTGACCGCTATGATACCGTGATCTCTGGTGATGAAAACGGTTTTGTCGAGTACTGGCAACCGTTTGAACCTTTCGAGCCACCGAAAAATATACCTGGCATGTGGTCATTGAAGTCTTCGACGGACCTCTACGAGTTCAAAAAGGTATGGTAACTTTTCCATCTTGTAGCACTCACTGAGCTTTCTCTAGACTAAATCAGTCCCTGCTTGCATAACGCTTTCACCTGATTCCTCTTCCTTTGTTACATTTTCTCTTCCAGATCGTCAAATTCGCATATTTTCTTTCCTGAAAGGCAAACTTACTCGAAAGTACGACGAATCATTGACGGCAATCCAGGAAATGCAACAGGCCAGCACTTCGGTCCATCGCGTAGAGGACATGGAGTTCGGTAGGCGGCTGGCAGTGGAAAGGGAGCTCGAGATGCCAGGCCCTGATGGACGGATTCCTGCAATGTCGACCAATGCAGTGTGGGACGAAAGCGGCGCGTTTGTCTTGTATCCGACCTTACTTGGAATCAAAGGTTGGACATGAGTTCTGTTTGGCAGACTCAAAACTGACATGTTACGGTTTCTCAGTGGTCAACACGGTGACGAACCGTGTTGCGCGGCTACTGGGAAAAGATGAATCAGTCCGATGGATGAACATTGCATTGTATCAGGGAGCGCCTGCAAAGAAAGGGCTAGCACCTGTATGTGCTGACTCATGATCGAGGGACATTGACAGGCAACTTTTACAGGCAATGACAGCGTCTGCGAATCCCATGCTTGCCAATAAGGGCATTCGAGACCCGACCCTCTTTTGCACGGGGTATAAACGCCAGCGCTTCTATCTCTTCACCCGATTCGAACCAGAGTAAGTACTTTATCATCTGTCTGTGCTACATCTTTACATCTGTATCACAGAGACAGTAAAATTCACGACCGAGATGTCTTTAATGAACGACCGACGCGTGAAGAACAATCCATTGCCTCTGCGACCACCCTTACCAGATCAGGACCATCACCATTGGCTTCATCTGCGGTGATTCACACTTCCATGGGCGACATACATATGCGCCTATTTCCCCAACAGTCTCCCAAGGCCGTGGAGAACTTTGTGGGCCACGCTCGGAGCGGTTACTTCGAGGGTGTCATTTTCCACCGGGTCATTCCGAAGTTCATGATCCAGACTGGAGACCCATTGGGCGATGGCACAGGGGGGACATCTATATGGGATAGGGAATTTGAAGATGAGTTCTCCCCAGATTTGAAACATGACCGGTAATCATTCAGTGTTTGCCTCAAAGTTGATTTTCCATGGCTGATTGACTCCATTACAGGCCGTATACCGTCAGCATGGCAAACGCAGGTCCCAACACAAACGGCTCACAGTTCTTCATTACCACGACAACAACCCCATGGTTAGACAAGAAGCACACGATCTTCGGACGCGTTTTCTCTGGATTAGAGGTCATCCATAATATGGAAAATGTGAAGACGAATAAGATGGACAAGCCATTTGAAGACATCAAGATTGTCAATATTGATGTCGATTAATATGTATTACACATATTTTGCATGATCATCTTTCTTGAAGGGATATTCAAAGTGCAACACGGTCCACAATCTCTACGTGATGATGAACCAAGAGCGATGACCCCATGGAAGAAAGGCTTTCTTGAAACTGTGATTGGAGGCGTTTTGTAACGCGTTCCGGAGATAGCTCACGGTTCGTCTCCGCAAGTGAACAGGGACAGGAGAACTTGAGTAGAGTATGTGACTGATTAGAGCTTTGAAACGAAGATGTACGTGACGTTTCGGGGACAACAATTGCTTCATAAACGTCCAAGGGTTGTCCACTCAGGAATGAGGTCTGATCCGCCGAAATGGGGATATATGCGACTGGGTAACCGATCAAAGTCGCAGCCAGAGGAACAAGATTCTCTTGCGTCAAACCATCAACGAAGGAAAATGAGACCTTGGCTTGAGATTCTAGCATGTCTGTATTCATGGCGCAGACAACGTCCAGCACTGTCTTTGGCGTGCCATTCAGCTGGCAGGAGGCATTGAGATGTGACTCGGAGGTTGAGGTGTTCCACGCCGTCTACATACTCACCAGTGTAGGGAACGCGCCGAGGAGAACGTATGTGACCACGGCATTGCCATCCTCCAACAGTGTTTCAGCGAAGACTCGCAGGATGCGAGAATTCACGATGAATGACTGAAGTGACGAAGGATCGTACCAATGGACAATGTCAGCAAAAACCGCACTCTGGTTTATCCATTTTTCGATAAATTGTGCTGCAATGTATTCCTGATCAAGCGTACCTTCGACCGCAGGCCAGCAAGCACACGGGAAAACAGGCTAATGGGGTCCT
>QFEX01004688.1:10371-23489 GCA_003316505.1 Suillus alpinus
GGTGAAGTCAAAGATAATGCTGTTTTCAATTATTTTGCTGCAACACACCAGCATCGTTGCTGATAGCTCTAAAAGTTGATTCATAGTATTTACATGTACATTGGAGTATTATTGTCTACTACGATTTTCGAAAAAAATAGCCACTGTAAAGTGGGATGCATTTCAAAATGTGGTGGGTAAAGGACTGGTCCTATACTGTACGTGTCAGTTTTGTCGGCTACAGAATGTGCACTCGGCTTTTTGCATCTTGATTTGGGTGGCAGTGTGCCACTGCCGCTACTACAAAACTTTTCGACCTGTTTTTTATAACACAACTACACAACATTTGTTGTATTGTATGATTGGTCTGATAAGGCGCCAGCAGGACACTGGAAGTTCAGCTGGAGTCAACCCAGATGTAGTATGACAGCCCTCGAGCATCAAGTGAGCTTTCGGAGCTCAGGACATCTGTATGATGTTGAGCTGGCCAGCTGGCATGATGGACCTGTTCCTTGGTGTTGTGGTGTCGCGATCCAATTTGGCAAGTTCACACTTTACTCTGAGTCGTGTTCTGCAACCCAACATTCTTGCACTTTAAATTTGACCTTCAACTCTTTCCAACAATGTCTCTCTGCAGGGGTTCCCCAAGTTACTGCGGAACCGAGACACACGCAACCATTGAACCAATACTGTCTGCGGTCACATACTGTGGCACCTGGTTATGGTCACGCGTCAGCTGGCGTATCAGGAGGTGCAAGTCGTAGGAAGCATCCCTCTAATTACATCGTCATCATGTAAGTCAGTGCTCTCCAATTCATTGACCATGCGCACGGTCAGGCAAATTCAAGATATTTACAAACTTTCACAAATCATTCTTGAGTGACGTTACATTTGCTATGTGCAGGCCAAGTTTTACATATGGAAGACGCGAGGTTCATACATAATTACCTACGGACGAGGATGCAAAATAATAATAATAATAATCTAGACGGTGCAGTGATCACCTATCGATAAAGTACTGCTTCAAGTCAACGGCAGATATTACAGCAAGAGCGATGATAGAACTGAAATACCTGAGGAATCCACCAATTCCTCTAGCAGCAGCAACACGACCAACCGCCTCCATGTTCCCCAGTGTCTACCTGTGCTGCTACTGGTTGCTGCTGCTGTTGTGTATTGGGGTCCTGTTGAGGAAGATCATTGAAATATTCATCAGGTACCAAGTCCTCGTCCTTGCCAGGAGCATCCGCCGCAGCATTGTGCTATAGATTTACGCATGAGACACCCAAAACACATTAATAAACATCGACCGGGCGCACCTCTTTACCCTTCACGAAAGGACCATCGACGACGGGTGGCACTGCATGATCAGATCGCTGGGTGAATAGGTGTCGTACATGGGCTTTGAAGGTGGTAGTGGCAACAACTGGTGGTGGCCCGGCAGTGGGTGGTGCAGGTGCAGGTGCAGGAGCTGGATGAGAGCTTCTTGTCATGGCGAGCCTGAGTTTCTTGAAGCACCCCATGCACTACTGAGGTCGTGGCCGGGAAATTTGAGGATGGTGTAATGAATGATCTGCAGGTGAGAAGTGAAAGATACACTGTTGCACGCACATCATGCATTCCCCAGAAAAAATCAGGCTCTGCATCATAGCCATCTTGATCTTGCCTGGGATCTCCGCCTGCATAACATAGGTCAGTAGCGAAAAGGTTGAGGAAGGGAGTACATGCGCCAAGAATACAATCATTGTGCGCATTACATTGTTTCTTGAACTCTGAGTGAAATTGGGTGAGTGTGGTAGCCTCGGGTGACATCGCTGGAAAATTGCTGTTAGACCAATCAAGGCAGCTGGCCTTTGTAGTTTCGTCAATGCTGCCCATCATATATTTGTGTGATTCAAGTGCTTCTTCGACTTTACCTGCCGAAAGGAAAGCCTGGCAGTGTTTCTGGTGTGTAGAGAGCCAGAAGGACTCGAGGTCCCACCTGAAGAGCTAGACAAAGCACTCAGTTATGAAAATATGTTAGGATGCATCATGTCAACATACTACTGCCAAGTCCTCATATATTTCATGACTGAATTTCGATGAGAAAGCACTGAAGTTGACAGCAGCAGTGAAATGGTCAGCAGCTTCATCATGACGTGCACCATCCAAGGCTTTTATTCCTAGCTGAACACATAAATATGCCTAATGTGCGAAGTCACAAAGATCAGTGTCAATGACTGAGCATAGTCGCATGTTACTTACTTCCACAACACAATACACATGAGTATTAGCACATGGACAAGTAGCAGTCAGCTCTCTGAGGAGCAGCATTGCCTCCTTGTGTTGATCCCCATTGAAGAGGGTAAGGGCCTGAAATACGGAATGGAGTATAGAATATGGGAGACAAACTTGACCTACCTTGATCAAAAGAATAAAATGTGTGATTTCTGAATGGTTTGTGAACATGGATGCAAAGTAATTCTAGGACGAGCATGAAGTTTTTGCAGGGTGAAACATAACTCAAGGGTTACTGGATCAAGACCTGGCAGTGTTCGATGCACGGTGTGACTTGTCATCACTCCAGGAACCTCTGATCTCCAGGTATGTAGCAGGCTTGCTAAATCATATGACAACTCATTTATGACATGGCTTCAGCATCCATGCACCTGCTTATCCCGTTGGAGTGGTATGTGTCACTGTGTGGGCTATGCTCAAGTGTCCCTACTAACATGCTGTGCTGTGCTATCATAGGTCTAGCTGACTAAGCTTCGGAATCGCCCGTGGGGGATCTTCTGCTCTACCTCTGCCCTAGGACCCCCTACTCCATGCACCCCCCTAAAACAACTGGTGCCGCCCTTGACGCCGTCTACTGCTCTGTTTTTTCTTCTGTTAAATCCACTATGCTTTCATCATCTGTGTCTTATTCTGCTGTTATATCTTCTACTTGCTCTGGTCTTTCTGCATCTTTCTGCTCCATTTCCTTCATCTGCAGTTTCTTTTCGTGTGCTTCCTGGTCTTTTGCGAGCTTAGTTCCTGTTCTAGGGGTGAACATCGCAGGCGTCTAGCGCTAAAGTCTCCTTGCAACGATCCTCCTTCAAGAGTTTCGAGCTTATACAAATTCAAGTTCCGTGATCGTACTTGACGCGGTACAGACCACTTTGGTATTAGTTTTCGTTTGGTCTTGAATGTATAATCTAGATCGTTGCGGTAAACTTGGACTAATTGACCAATTTTGAAGATGACTTTCCCAGGTCCTCTTTGCAGGAGTTTCTTGTCAAAAGCTGCTTTTCTTTTGATTGTGTGTCTAACCACTTCCTCGTAACCATCTAGGCATTGTTGTTTGATGTATGCAATCTGCGTTGACGCGTCTACATTTCTTTCTGAGTACTGATGTGCTCTCTTCTAGCGGCGTTGGAGGTGTGTTGACAATTAGACCTAATAATAGTTCCTTTGGCGAGAATTTGAGAGCTGGAAGAAGACAGTGGTTGAGCGCATGGACTGCGTCGTCTAGGTGGTCGGGCCAAGGCTTGGGGAGTTTGTCCCAGGATGTTTCTTGGTTGTCATCTTCCCCTAAGGCTGGTGCGCATAGGCATTTTAGGACGTGAAGCAGTAGCTTGTTTGTTCCTTCGACTAGCCCATTTACCCAAGGCGAGTACACTGCAACAGTGTGTAATTTGCTTGCTCTCGAAATGCAGAATTCTCTCACTGCATCATTATTAAAATGCTTCCCTCCATCAGCCATAAACGTCTCTGGTGTGATGAATGTGTTGGATATTCATGTTAGACTGTCAATCGTAGTTGTTGCGCTTCCTGCTGTTTTGTATCTGTATACCCAGATATGCTGTGAGAACGTGTCTAGATAGACTCCTAGTGTGCTGTACCCTCCTTTCCCTTTGGGAAGGGATAAGTAGTCTCCTATGAGGAGTTCAAATGGGTGGCGTCTGGTTATTGGTTCTAGCAATGAGTGTATATGTGTAGGTCCGAAATTTTTGCACTTAGTGCAGTGTTTGATGGCCTCTAGGATTGATGCATCGAGTTTTGGACTACAGATCCAATCTAGAAGTGTTAGTTTGATTGTGTCTCAACCCCAGTGCCCTCCTTCTGAATGGGCTCGTTTGGCTAATTCTTTGGCTTCTTCCTTGGTAATACATTCAACTCTTGACCTCGCTCTCGTCGTGTTACTTCCTTTTAATCGCCAAAGCTTACCCCCGTTGATTAGATACTCTGAAGCTCGATGCTTTGCGCGTCTTCTCTTGCCAAGGTCTTCATTATGATCTAGGCCATAAATGGCCTCTATTACCTCTTGGAATACGGGTTCGTCTGTGAAGCAGGCTCATAACGCCTCTATTGCTGAGTCGATTCCTGCTTGCGGTTGTGGTTCTGGGAGTTCGCCTATGAGCTCTCCTTCATGTTCCACTTGGCCTGGATTGGTGATTAAAACTTGAATTGGTACGTGGGTTTAGGGTTGTCAACTTTGTGGTGTTCGTGGTAAGAGATATCGTGGTTGACTTCCCTCAGGGGGAGTGTTTCGCTCCCCCATGTTTGATCATGCTTCTTGTCTCTTTTCTTCCTATTTAGCTCTACGTTGAGTCCTTTCTCCGTTCTCTGTTCTCGTCTCCACCTCTGGCACAGCTGTCGTTGTTCCCGTTGCCTTAGATTCACGGTGGTTGGTTTCCATTGCCCCATGGGCGTGTCTTCTGGGCGTTCAGCTGATCTTCTCGTGTCGTTACGAGCATCTTGCTGTTTGATATCTAGTGTGAGGCTGGTGCCATGTTCATCACGTTGCAGTGCTTGTGAGTGTGCTATTTGGTTGTGGATAATGGTTGTTTTGGCACTGTCAGCGATTTTGATTGAGTCTGATTTGTAGTTGTGCTCGGCTTTGAATGATTGCAGTAAGGGTTTTCCGAATAAGAACGCCCACCCTCCTGCACTGTCAAATACCTCGAAGTCTCCTTTTGCTTGTATGCCATTAATCTCTATTGTTCCTGACCATTTTGCATCTGAGCTAATGATGCTTCCGTTTGCCATTCTCAGCTTCCTTTCTGATGGGCCCCAGTTATGTAGGCGGTGCTTGACTTTCTTGAATATCGATGTGCACATGGCTGCTACCATGGCACCGTCGTCGAAGAGCGTGCGTACTCTAACTGCTTCTCCTTTTGGTCTGTCAAGTGTAATTTGGTGGACGAAAGGTACCGCTTCTTTTGCTTCCAGATGCTCCTTAGTTATTGTGATGTGTTCCACTGAATACAGATCAACAGCGTCGATTGCGTCAAGTGATGTTGGTACATGAGTAACTATGGATGTAGGTGGAAGCTTGGGGCGTGCAGATAGGTCCATGTCCTCACGTGATGCCTCCGTGCACGCAAGGACACTTCTTCTAGCGTAAAAGTTCGGTTTTCTCTGGGTCAGCGTAGTGTCGATCTTTACACTGACCCTTCCACTTTTCCCTCATCTTGCTCGGTGAGTTCTTCAATCCATGCGGTATCGTATTGCGGGACATTGTTGGTTACTAATGAGATTGGTGTGGCTACAGCACGGTTGAACGCTCCTAGGACTTTGCTCGTGATGGCTCTCCACACTGCTTCTTTGCGTGTTAGTCGTTCCACGTGATTCATCGGCAGTGGGCAACTATGTCCATTATGCCCATGTGTTCCACAGCCAAAGCATTCGCTTGAACCAATGGCTGCGGTGCCTGGTTTAAGCGGGTATCCCGTTTCGTGTGTGACGCGTGTATTTTCACCCCACTTCGCATTCCATTGTGCAAGCTGGTTTGCATATGCTGCTTGGCCGTTTGGGTTGTCTAGCTGTTGGGGTATGGCCGTGACGAGTTGTCTGACCCTCATTCTCATTTTGTCCGTCATGATAAGCTGCTGTTGGGATGGTTGGTGGCTGTACGCTGGCTGCACGTTCTGCTGGTTTGCTGCTGTAGGTACTCAAGTGTACGTGCTACTGGTTGTTTGTGCTAAAGGTGGGGCTGATGGTTTGATTGACATCTTGCTGAATTGGCTCTGGAGAGCGGCGATTGGGTTCTGTGATGGTGTTTGTAATTGGATGTGGGCTAAATCTACGCGCAGCGCTTTGAGTTCCTGTGATTGTTTGATCTGTTGTTCCTGCTTTTCCGCTAGTCTGCTTCCTTTTAGCTCTGTTACCGCCTTCGTGAACTCTGCCCACGCGTTATATTCCTCATCTTTGAGTAGGTCTTTTACCACGTCTGGTAACTTGTTGCGGACTTGCCAAATCATTGATGTGCCCTGTTCGATACCTGCACTGGTAGCGAATTGAAGTGTTTTCGCTGCCCAGGCAACATGCATCCAGCACTCTCTGTCGTAGAGCATTGTCTTCTTTCCTACGTCTACACTCTGCAACACATGGTCCAGTAAATCTCTCTCGTACTCTGCCTTCATCTTTTCTGCAATGATGACGGGTGGCCAACATTTTTGAATGCTTTTACGAACACCGTCCACGTAGCTTTGTCCGTGGAGTTGAGAGCTTTAAACCATGTTTCTGCTTGGGAACTAGTTCCTAGGTAATCTCTGAAGGCATCTAGTTTGTCGCTGCTCGTTGTTATGGCCTGTTGCCGCATTGCGCAGTTGAAGGATTTTACGAAATCCGCTGGGTTCTCCGATGCATGTCCATCGCCGTGGAAGATTTGGGAGGTTTCTGTGGGCATTGTGATCTTGGGCTGTGCAAGTTCGAAGAATTTAGCTAAATCATAGTCTAGTGCTGTGGATATAGATTTGAGCGGTTCTGTTTTTGCGTGGCGTTGTAGCGGTTGGTTTCTGAGTGTTGGTATTTGGAGATCTAGGTTTGGGACATTTAACTCTGGGAAAGGGACATTGTTGTGTTCGTCTTCGTCTTCAGTACTACTGAGTGATGAACTGCTAGAGCGTTCTGGAGTGTCTAGTGGGGACGATGCAGCAGATGTTGCTGTTGCCCAGTCTGACCAGTTTGTTTTTGAACGTGGATTGGTTACTGCTTTTCCTTTTGCTGTTCTGGGTCTTAAACTGTTAGTGCTAGGCATCAGATGTCCACGTAAAATAGTGGAGTAGGTACAGCCCTTTTTTTTTTTTGTAATATTTGCAGTCTATTGGGTGTGGTGCACGTAATAAAGCTGCGTTTTCTGTGAATGTTTGATTGATTGTTCTAAACTGGAGTTTTCTGAATTCTGATTTGGTGGTGCCAGATCAAGACTGCAAGCTAAGACTATGGGCGAGGGCTAAGTACTAGATGTGAAACTGAGTTGGTTCGAGTTCGCTCTGTTCACCATGATGGAGTGGTATGCATTGCTGCATGGACTATGCTTGAGTGTCCCTACTAACATGCTGTGCTGTGCTATCGTAGGTCTAGCTGACTAAGCTTCGGAATCGCCTGTGGGGGATCTTCCGCTCTACCTCTGCCCTAGGACCCCCTACTCCACCGTGCTGACATCTTTTCCGTCCATATTCCGGCACACTAAACCAACATCGATGAGGATGATGTTATTGCTTGTCATAGCACCTTCTGCATTGATCCTGCTCACGAGGTAATGGCAATGTTTTGATTGGGACGGTTGTCTGGTGTCACGTTCATGGTATGGCGAAAACTTCATTCTGACTTGGCTTGATTTCGGTGTTTTGTTTGCTATCAGGATGGTTGATCTCAGTCTTGCTTCATGTGTATCACGCATCAGTTAGGTGTAGTGTGCTTGGTAGATTTCATATCCCCTGCCTTCCGTATAAAAGCATAGGTATGGTTGGCTGTCTTCCTCTATAGGCATGGCGTAAAAGCCAGATGCAAAGTCGAGAACACAGATATATTTTTGTCCAGCGAGTCATTGCTGCTTTGCTGACATATCGCCTTGTGGGGTTGGCACTACATTTGAGACCTTGTGACTTCGCTGAAATTTTGGCACATCCACCATTTGACCTTTGTGAGATTGATTGGTTCTGTCGATGGAGTACTTCCTATGATTTGCTCATAATTTAAATCTGGTGGCTCACCGAGGTCAACACATTGTTGATTGACAATGTGGTGGATCTCTTCTAACGATAGGCTGGCACTTGACGCCACTGCTTTTACTTTGTCGGATGCAATGAACCAAGTGATCCCCGCTTTCCACATCTCATCCAGTACTGGGACAAGATACTCTCATTGTGCTGGTTTCCGTGGCCTTTGGTGAACCTTTTTGGAGAATATGGTGCCTTGCAGTGTTGCTAGGTGGAATTTGATGAAGTCCACTGGTTTCACTTCTCAAATGGACAAGGCAAAACAGTCAGCCAATTCAATAATTAGGTCACACATCTTTTGACGTCGTTCAGTTTGAAGTTGCAGCCCATAATGTACTGCATTAACAACTGCTTCAACGTGTGGGGGGTAGAACGGTCCTCGTTCAGTTAATCTTGTGAAAGTATCATCTGTTCTGGTCGGTAACGAAAATTCTGGTACTTCACCTATCAATGGCTTTTCCGCTGTGTTGTCAACACGAAAAATAGCTGGTTGCTCTCTGTTGTTCATTTGCGAATTGATTTGCTAGGTTGTATCATTCAACATGCTATCTGGGAGTGTGAATACTGAGCGCAAGGGAAAACTAATAGCTGTTGGTAAGCATGGTACTGGAAGAGGACAGAAAGTTGAACAATTGAAAATACGCTGTTGCATAGACTTGAATGGCAAGATGATTGAGTCTGTACCATATTCTTGAATGGCGCTGACTTGTTCTAGTAGAGTTTTTCCTACTTAGTGCTGCCGTGGTACGGTTCTACAAAACCTTTGAACCCAGAACCGGACCACAGAGAACGGTTCTCTGTGGTCCGGTTCAGTTTTTTTCCGGTCCAAACTCGAACCGAACCTGAAAACTTTCAGTAGGGAGTGCAAAAAAACATATACAGTGTCTCTGGAGCTTCAGTGGAAGATCTCATCCATTACAGGATGTTCTGCGCCATCCCCATTGATTATTTGGACCGTTTTCATTCCAAGTACTATCATCCACACAATTCTGTTTAGGTTCACGATCGCACAAGTGGTGAAGGTCTCTCGTGATGTGCGGATGGACCAATTAATGTGTTGTCTGGTGTGAGTGAGTCCCATTCCATGAACAGTATCCTCAGTACACTCACCAATTGTTCAGTGATGGTCTTGTCTTCTTTGTTTCGATGGGTGAATATGAGTATTTCATCCACCTATCTGCACGCTAAACAGCACACAGCCTCGGCCACATTTTCTGTGGTCAGTGCTCGTTTAATCACACATCCTGTTGTAAGTTGCCCATTTCTCTTCATATGTATGATCACTACTTGCTGAGCGTAGCCAGCCCAATTTGTGTGGCGCGTGTCGAGACACGAGATATCGCAATTGAAATAATCAAAGTAGCAACAACCAGGTATATGCTATCGGTGGCACCACCAATGACACTGTTCAACAACAGAGGCCAGATTAGCATCGCGAGTGTGGATATTTTGTGGGAATTTGGAGGTGCCAGTGATCTGGTTGTTGGGAGGAGACGCGCGAGGACTGTGGAGTGCAGGTAGATGTGCCATGTAGATGCGGGTGTGGCCACGGGCCATCCATGGTGAGAGCCTGCGGTTGGGTGCTGAGAGGGGCCAGGGCGGAGGTGGAAGGAGGTTATACCCTGTGGCGAATGCAGAGGCATATGCAGACTTTTGGTGCTGTGGATAGGCTTGTTCATTAGAAGCGCTGGTGTACGGCTCATTTCGTATCGAGAGGGGGCTGGAGAGGTAACACGAGGGGACTGGGCCTGGGAGTGGTTCGAATTGGATGGTTGGTAGTAGTCGCTTGCACTAGAGCTTGGGTAGGGTTGTTGATGATTGAACAGACAGTTTCAGACAGAGCTAGACAGTGAAACAAGGCAAGATGGTGCATGTGTATGTATGTGCAGCTGTGTGAAGTTTGAACGGGTGACGGAAGAAGCTGAGTGCCAGACTGGACGACAAATGGAGAGAAATTGAAGTTGCTACTCAAAATCGTTATCCTCGACGACATTGAATCAGAAACATCGATGTTGAGTAGCTCATGATTTGCGGCAGAATAGCCTGAGGGCATTGAAGGGGCAGAATATTTGAAGTCAAAAATAAAATCGGTTCGAGGTTTGGGACAGTTCGGGACGCGTCCGAACCAACTTAGAACTGTTCGGCCAATGCAGAACCGAGAACCGTACTATGGTCCGGTTCTGGCTGACACCTGGACTGTGGACCGAACTACACAAGAACTGAACCATGGTTCTGGACCGGACCACGGCAGCACTATTCCTAATAGTATTCTCCACGCTCCTCCACTAGGGAACACTTCAAACGATGTTTGTACATCAATGGGTCCCCATGAAATGGTCCCTGTCCAAACACCCATTGATGCTACTAACAAGCCGTCAGCCATGCGCAGCATTCGTGATGATGGACTTAGCGGAGATAGTCGTCTTTCAATGTGTTTGTTACGTGAACAGTAACTGGAATAGACACAAGCACGAGACTTGGTGCGAGTGTTAATTGGTGTTGGTGGAACGTCAGTATACCTGGTAGCCTAAGCCGTCAGGTTATGAAAGAAGGGGAGGTAAGCTTCTAAGGTGTGCAGCCGAAGAAGGGTTTCGTGTTCGACGGTTAAGTCTAGACAAGAGGTCGGTACGACTCGATGACACATGTGTCAAAGAGAAAGAGAATATCGACTCGAGGATAGCGATCCAAGAGAAAGGGTGTCGTTATCAGAGAAACTCAAGTGCACACACAAGAGAGTCAAATCAATGTAGATCAGGTAAGATCCAGTAGAATCAAGTTAAGGTATAAAGTACAAATGGAGTGACTACTTATAGGAAGTAGAGAGTTCAGGGCAGGTTCGCTAACCTATCAGTAAGGGACTAAAGAGGAAGTCATACATGCGGTGAGCGCATTATCAGAGATAAGGGTCCAAGGGTCTCAGGGTCAACGGGGATCAAGTCAGGGTCTAAGGGTTCAACATGAGGTGTCCATGAGGACAACGATCAAGGGTCAATGGAGATGATAGTGGTGCGTCAAGCATCATGGTGAATCGTGAAGAGGTGAAAGTGTGACTTGGTGAGGATGTGAAAGGGTGAAAGGGTGGGGGCCGTATGTTACTGTAACAGTGTTGGTATGATGCCGCATCGATGGCATCAATCATGGCCCTGTTGTCGATAGTAGCTAGAAAATGTACTTTCTCCCCATGTGGTCCATGCATGGCTGGTACCGTGACGAAGGGATTTCTTGATTGAGCCTGGATGAGTTTGCCATGGTTATCCACCATATAGATGTCAGTATTAGTATTGCTCAACGAAGAAGGAGGTACAACTGGTCCTGAACTTAATGGGTCTGCTTCTGGCGCAGGCTTCGCCCCGTTGTCTGAAATACTAGAGGAATGGTGAGGTGGCATAGGAGGTCTGTAAGTATTATGTACAGTATTGTTCATGTCTATCGTATGATCCTGAGGCATTAGCGAATGGTTAAATTCAAGAGGAGTGATAGAAAAATTAGTCTGGTGGAGCTCTGCAGGGACTACCGCTAGCCCGCCGATTGCGGCAGCCCTATGTAATTTTCTGAACCCCAACTATGTCCCACCTCCTGGTTACTCCATGCTTCCCACAGTTCTTCCCAGCCGTTTGATTGTGTTGCCTGATGTTGAAGGGAACGAGGGAGAAGAGGGAGAATAAAGTGTGCAGCCTGATAGTGTTTCTCGCTGTTGTACTTGACGTATCTGCGCGATGTCTTCCAGTGAAATCTTCCCTATACTTGTAGCACTACTTAGTGTTGGAAAATAGTAGTGAGCTACATAGGTGGGTATGAAGTATTCACGGAAAGCAGGACGGACGGGCTACATTACAAAGAGGCGGTATATTGTAGTACAGAGAGAAGGATGCTATGTATCAATTCAATCAATCAATATATTCACAAATATCGCTACTCCATCTCTTCCTTGGCGTGCTCTTCCTTTAGTTCATCGAAAAACAAGAGCGCCTCTTCTTTCACCTCTTCTAATTTGATTGTTGTGAAAGATAGCGGCTCATCTTTGAGTTCTTCTAGTTTTACTTTGGTTTCGGAGAGCGGCTCATCTTTGACTTTTTCTAGTTTGAATTTGGTTTCAGAGAGCCGCTCTTCTTTGACCTCTGCCTTGAGGTTCTGTGATATGTGTTAATATAAATCATACAAAAAAAAAGTGTTTGACTTACAATAACGGACATATCTGTCTGACATGGACGCTCCACCCGGATATGCGCAGGCAGGACAGGGGAGGCATCAACCAGGCGGTCAGCCTGAGGTTGATTGTATGGTTGTGGCTCTGGCTCAGCGGAGATGATCGCACGCTGAGCAGGAGGAGCGAGAGGAGCAGGAGGAGTGGGAGGAGCGGGAGGAGAGGGAGGAGTGGGACGGGCATTCAGATGACTGCGTGTACCGCGGAAGGGGCCATCCTGACCCAATTGTTGAAGCTGTTGATTATTTAGGCAGGGTGGGAGGGAAGGGATTGTAAATGAACTCACTGATCGCTGGGCCCGCCTAACGTGTACCATGTGTTTCTTTAGCACGGTTGCATGTGCAGCCTGTCTTCTAGTAACAGGAGCCATAGAGTATAGAGTATTGTATGGTAGGAAAGTTGAATATGCAATAATAGAAGGAGGGCGCAAGTTATGGACGTGATGGACGTGATGGACTTAAGTACATTTTCATGTTTGTGTCCCAAACAATTTCTGGCGGAGTTTGTAATTAGTGTCCCAATTTGGTACACGTCGTGGAGTTCAATGTCCTTGTGGTTATTTTGTACACATCACGTAGTTTATTGTACTTGTGGAGATTTAGAATGCGTTTACACCATATGTTACGTATTGTATTGTACTTGTGCAAATTTTGGACGCATCCACGCCACGCATCGTGTTGTGTATTGTACTTGTGAATATTTGGGACACGTCCACGCCACGTGTTGTGTTGTGTATTGTACTTGTCCAAATGATCTGAGAGCCGCCAGAGATGGACATGGTTGTTCTGGGATGCAGAAGTGACAAGCATGCCAGCAGGATTGATGGTGATGGCATTGATCCCCTTAGTATGGCCTTCCCAGAGATGACCGACCTTCTCCCAGGTTGATGTATCCCACTCTTGTATGGTGTTATTGGCTGAAAGAAGGCGTTGTCGATCTTCATTGTCAGTCTGTTGAAAACAACAACA